>UXGD01002328.1:0-26829 GCA_900474315.1 Torymus auratus | reverse complement strand
ATATTAATATGTTTTAACAAAAGAGTTCAAAGTGCGTTTGAAGGTTGCTATATTCGGAATTATTCTCACAATAGTTGAAAGTATATTGTATGAACGTTTGATACGATTGACCGTAGAATGAAAACCATAGTTAGAATTAGATGTTTCTTCCTGTAAAATTCTGTGACTTCGCAAATTGTAAGTTATTAATTAATAACCTTAATCTTAATTAATTGTTGTCAAAGACCAGATTTCAAACATACATTCAACTATGTACTTTATATTATAAAAAACCTACAAACCAGCTATTCAGTTGGATCCCACAATAATTGTCAACAGATTCCTTATCATCCCGTCACCTCGATTCCTACCACCTACTTCTACTCCACTCCAACATAGAAACTCAGCTCCCAACCAACCTTTTCTCACGCACATTAACCGTCTGTCACCCGAACCTCCAACAAACACACATACACACATCCTCAACCTCTCACAACGACAATTTTCGTTTGACACAAACGTCATCCCCAATTAGGTCAGTAGCGGCAGCAGCAATGCCAGCGGCACTTTCGCAACCTCGGATCTCCATACCGCAATAATACAGCCGTACCGCGACGATTCAACAATCGCAAGTCAAACGCACATGCGCGTATATATACCAACACACATCTCTCTCTCTCTCTCTCTCGCTCTCTTGCTGGATCGAATCGTGTTTCTCTCCCGCCGCGACAATGGCACGCGTAACACTTGACCGCCGCGCACAATAGCGCGAGCCCTGTAAACATGTCAACGCTCATGTGGCCGCCGCTCGCCTACGCGCGCTGAGCACTATCAGAATGTGTATATGTATATGTATATACACGCGTCGGCGAAAGCGAGGACTAATCAGGCCGGCCATTCCCACGGGGTGTCAACCCTGGTCGATCTCTCGACGTGCGTGACCTATTGTTGAGAGGCGCAGCGGTGAGAGAAGATGGTGAGTGGTGTAGAGGGTTCGAAAAGGGATTGCATTGATGTTGGAATAGATACACTTCAGCTTAGGGCTGCACGAGAGCAAGGCAATACAATATTTCTGTAATTATTGTCTCGCTCTTGTAAATTCTTGAAAATTTTTCTCTTGTCTTGGTCTTGTCAGTCAATATGAAAAATATTATTGTCTCGTCTTGAAATTTTTGATCATATTGGAGTTACGCAGATGCGACAATATAAAAACAATCAAATTTTGGTACAAGTATAAATAAATGCCAAATTATAAATGTGATTGTTCCCGCCATTTATTTACCGCCGGCCAGAGTTTAGTTCGCACACCGTCGCTAGGCGGCGCTCCCCCTTCCTATTACCTCACGTACCTAAGTTAGCCGGCCTGAGGGGATATAAGAGTCATCAACTACCGAAGTTTATTAATTAAAAAATCTCAAGTTATTTTCAAGACAAGACAATATTCTTTACATTCTTGACATCACAATCTTGATATTGTATCAAAAACTGTATATAAATGTTGTATCACAAGACAATACAATAACAAGTTTAATCTTGGTATGTTCAACAGCCCTATAATAGTTTGTGATACTTATTATCATTTAATCTTTGATACTCTGATCACAGTGAAATATTTATTAACTAAAAGATATCCACAAAATTATTGTTTTTAAATGTAACGGGGTGGATACAGAAGAGGAAAATAAAAAAAGCGATGGCATCGGGAATCGAACCCAAGCCGTCCTGAGGGAAGGCGAGCGCCCTAACCACGGGGCTACCGATCGCACTACTCCCTGGCCCTACATTCAGTATGATAACCGCAGGTCTCACAGGAACCTACTCTTGGGCCGGCTACAGCGCCGTATCACACCTCGTTATATTATATGGATAATTATAATAATAATTCCAACAAAACAAAGTATTAACCAGGACGTAGAATCTTTCTTCAACTATATTATTTAAAGTTGTATAATCTTATAATAAAATCCTCTATAAAATATCGGACGAATAATTATTACACTACCGACCACACTCGACAGCCCTTTTCTTTCCCTTATACCCACTCTACGACTCCTCCTCCTACCCACCCGACACCATTCACCGTATACTCTCGTATATAGAAACCGGGGGAAGAACCGCAAGCGAGCGATAGCCGACAAACTGCACTGTATTCCCGACGCGGATGGCTAATAGCTCCGCGCGCCCCGTCGATAGAGCTAATAGCCGCTGGCGCGGCCGAATTCCCCATGCAAACGCCGCGCGCCGAAGTAGAGTGTGAGAGTCGAGGGAATTACGCGCGCGAGCGTAAAGGTAAAGGCGAAGTCGATTCGACGATCGATATTTCATCAGAGGTTAGAGAAGGCGGCGGAAAGCAGCATAAGCCCGCGGCGTTTGTTTTATGAAATGGACTGTTATGAGTAGATTTCGGCAGTTTGCGCGGGGACCGATTATTGATTGTGAGAAGTTGTCGTGCGTTGGATTTGGTTATGGTGGGGGGTGGGTTGGTTGGATAGGTATAGGCTTTGATTTGCGAGTGTAATTGGTTGTGGTTAGTTGGGGATTAAAAGGACAATGAATTAAGTTTGTTGTAAAAATGGATTTTTTGAAAATTTTATTCTGACATGAAATATCCTTAGACTAAAAATCAAGCCATCGAAACTACTCTAAAAAAAATCTTAATTTTTGTACCTAACTAATTTTTCAGATTCTTACTTTTGCCTTTACAACAAACCGCAAAGCTACCATACTCTATAATAACAAAATTCTACCAAAATTAAATATCTAAAACCTCTTCTCCCAATCAATACGTCCATCCAACCCATCACCACAATAAAACCTTAATTGCGCTGACCAGCGCGAAACAAGCGAACAATAACAAGCCTCGTAACTCTCTCTCTCCTCTCCTCATCCTTCCACTTTTCTCACACGTAACCCGTGCCACAGATAAGCGGCCCAAACAAACAGCCCACGCGTCCACTCGACCGCTTGAATTAGGATTCGAGCGCGCGTTCACCGTTACGCACTTTTACGCATCTTCTTCTTCTTCTCCCTTTTCTCTCTGTTTCTCCGTATCCCGCGGGATTTATATAAAGCCGCGATTTTCCGCTGTGCTGGCTACCGAGCATCATCCGACGTGGGTGTACGTACGTGCGCACGTATATGGTTGAACGAGCGATTGTTTCGCGAACATGAGAGGATGGCGTCGTCGTTGTCGGGGAAACGAATTGTTGTGTCGGCTCCGAGTTTGCTACCTGTCATAACGCTGGGAATCGTGAACTTTTGTTTCGGGTTTGTTGAATGGGGAACTTGGCTTTTTTGGTTAATTAAATGGTTCACCTTGAACTTGGTGTACTGCTTTTGAAGGATATTTTTCTATTAGGGAATGTATTAGAGATAATATAAAGTTAAAACGGCGGGTTCGGATGTGTATGAATAATATAATATTGGTTTGGTCATGCAATAGTACATCTCTGCAGTAACTATAATAACTTTTATACATTTTGTTAATAATTGCAAAATCTGTTTAAATTCCAAATAAATATAACTATAATATAGTTCTTAAATACACCTTTAATATGTAGCTCATTGTATTGATACAACTTCATGCATATACCGTCATCAAAGAACAAATAATTTTGTAATCCATAATAATTTACATAATTTCAAAAGTAAATACACCCATAATAACTTAATACCACGTCCCCTGCTTTTACAATTTTAATAAATGCACCATCATATATATATTTTAAAAATAATATCTCAATTGCATGGTACCACACACAGAGCGCACACCCGCACCTCAATTCCGACGACAAATAAAATCATTATAAACCCGACGTTGAGCCTCACAAAGGACCTGCCGATACCGAGCTTTCTCATTATCCATCACGAAAATCCTGCCCTAATAATCCCGCAGGCCGCCGGGGGCCGGGAAAATGACACTTTCGGCCTCTCTCAAAAGGCACGAGAGAGAGAGAGAGAGAGAGATAGGCCGGGAGAACGGGCGCAGCATAGCAATAATCGATCCTGCGGAAACTTCGCCCCGAGCGAATTTATTATTCATGGGATAATGAGAGGAGGGAAAAGCCCTCTCTCTCTCTCGTGGCTTTTGTTTCGTGCTGCTGCCACGCTAAAATTACACGCGTTTACCCTGATGGCGCGTGTTGCGAAAAAAGAATAATCGTTCGCTCGCCATAAGATCGTTGAGGTGGAGGACTCGCCAAGTGATTATGAGGAATTAACGCCGCGCGGTTTAATGTGCGTATTGTGACGAAGAACATTACGATGGGTTGTTAGTTTAGTCGGTTAATGTGTGGTCGATTAGCGGTGAATTTATACAACGCGGAGTGGAGTGAAGTGAAAGTTGCGTGAATTCGAAATTTGCCCTCGAAATGATAAAGAATTAATTTGTTTGAATTTGAATGCTCTATTGTATTGAATAATCAAAGGAGAAGGACACATAGACAGGGATGGAGAGGACTTTATATACTTTATACACTTTCTCGCACGGATTACTCTATTAGGCCTGTGAGAAAGAAAGAGCTAAATAAATCGTGCCGCGGCATCGCGAAACCCCCGGGGCTGCGTCCTCTCCTCGCGCTCGCGCGGGAAAGCCGATGAAAGCAGCTCTCGTGCCGCACACATACAACCAACTCTACCACGGTCGATATATACTGTACGGTATATATACGCGAATAGGGTGCGAGAAAAAAAGGGGAGCGCGTGTAATACGCCCGCCTGCGTAATAATATTTAATAGGGCGAAGGAAAAAAAATGTGCGTTTTATCGGAATAAAACGATTTTGCCATACCGGGAAAATAATAAGTAGGAGTCGCTTTTGCGAATAGGATGATTGTCTGTGCATATTACGAGCGTGTCTTTGAGAGGCGAAATAATATAAGAAGAAGTGAGAAAAAGTTGGGTGTGTCTGTGTTTGAAGCCCGTCGTTCTAATGTCTTTCGCGTGTGGCGTTTATTACGGCAAAAAACGAACGCACGGCCGCGCACTCGCAGTGTAAACAGAGCTCCGCGGAGTAAGTAAAGTCAGAGAAATCACTCGATTTTTTCCCCTTATCATCGTGCGCGCGTGCACGTTTGCGTTTGGCGCGATAGTTAAAACCGCTCTTTTTCCACACGTTCGTATATAATGGCATTATTTCAGAATCGCGGAGTTATCTAAGGTGAACGGCAGCAGCTTATTACAAAAGAATTTCTATAACTGTATAATCTGCGCTACCAGCAGCGTTCTCTCTCTCTCTTTCGACGATAACCTCAACTCACTCCGAGCCAGCGACAGCAGCAGCAGCGTCGTCGTCTTATTTATCCCTAATGAGGGCGAAATTCCGGTGGCCCGGGCCATTCCCATATCCTCGCGCTGACTTACTCTTTCGAAAAAGCACAAATTGTAACCCGAAACCACTCTCTGCGCTACCGCCGCGCGCCATAACCGTCGTGGCGCTCTGAAAAATGGCTTTCCCCAGCAGCACACGCTGATCCTCGAGACCGAGAGAGAAAAGAAAGCGCGGGCTCACAAAGGAAAACAAAAGAAGTCGCCGAAACAAAAGTATGCGAGAAAGAAGAGGCAGCCAAATGAGGCAAGAGAGGAAGAGGAGTTTTCGGGCTAACGGGAAGAAGGGCCGCGTACGCACGTAACGAGAGCGAGTCGATTGCTGTCATAAACATCGGCGAGGGCGATTGAGCCGTCGCCGCGCGCGCGGCTTATACGTGTACGAGTCTCTTTGTGCGAGAACGAGAGAGCTGCGCGTAGCTTTGGGGAGTGGATACGAGGAAAAAAAGAAGAGAGAAGAGAGAGGAGAAACGAATGTTTTTGGGATTATTGCGGTGGCAGAGAGGAGAAGGTATTTTAATTAGGGTGGGTGAGGTGGAATTTGGAGAAAAACAGCGCTGTAAGTAGAGCTCGAATGGGGAAGAGATGGGTTTTGAATCGGTGTACCTGTAAAAAAGTGTATAGGTGCCTGGAATTGGGATATAATCTGGTAGCGATGGGTCCGTTTGCGTTTTAAGGAAACGGTGAGATAAAGTGTATATACAGAGGTTGCGGATCTGGAATGGTTATTTAATAAGTTTTCAGTACCCGAGAAATAATACGTTATATTTTATGTCAAAGTTTTATTGCGCCCTTAAAAATTCTTGTTCTGATAATATCTCAAGATAAACAAAAAGTATTTCGTCCGATTCGCAACAATGTCACAACTCAATCGACTACAAACTATTTAGATTCGAATCTAAAGAGACATCAAGCGCTCAAAATAAAAAAAAAGGACAACTCGATCGCGGCCGTCGTTACATCACCGCATTATTGTAAATCACAGGTCCCCCGACGTCGGCAAACCCACAGCTTTCTTTCATCTTCCGCCCGAGCAAAGTTCACCTTTCTCTCCTTTGCTATCTCTTAAATCGCATCTCGAAACGGTGCTGTTTTTATCGACACTCTTTCTTTCTCGGCATCGTAAATATCGGGAAAATTAAGCGGTGCAAGGCTCACACTCGCGTTAAACCTCCGAAAATCCCACCTTGGAGGCGCTTTAATGAGGGCACGCGACGATTGAGACGTTAAGCGAGAGCGCACACGGATTAATAAATTGAGGGGAATCGAATCGGGACTTTAAGTGCGCGTTCTTTGGATTCTTAAGGCATGTGTGAGTATATGGGAGGAAGGTACCGTGAAATACCGAATTTCGATCGATATATTTTTCACACTGGCGTTTATCCGCTCGCTAAATTGTAAGAGCCGAGTGTTTATGGGCGAAGGTGTACTTAGGTGGGAATATTGATCGTGAACGAGATAATAAAATGTTTATGAATTGGGGATCGAAGAGGCGTTTGGTGGAGTAAGAGAGTGTCAATTCATTAGTAAGGGTACAGTTAGGTACACGTGTTTTACAATATTGTATGGGAGTTACAAAAAAACGTTTAATATACTTTACCTTGCCGATTTATTTGTACTTTTTTGTATTGAAAAACTTTTAAAGTATTTCAAATAAAGTAATGACTGAGCTCGAAAATATATATACCTCAACTTTTTATTCGTACAGATCAAGCTATATACAAAACTTTATAGAAAAACATACATTCGATAGCACTTCCACAAACATTAGACACTTGACTATATTTCCAATCCAATTAAAGCAATAATTATCACGCGATAAGATACCGCGGCAACAACACAACCGCCTCATTTGCAAAGAATACCCCATCGACACTATCCCAACCGATACCACGTATAGGCAAAGAAAAAAAAACTGTCCCCGTAGATTTTATTTGCCAATTAAGTATTTTACAGCACACCATTCGAAAGTGCGAAAGAATTCCCGTACCGATAGCCGCGCAGGCGCTATATTAGTCCGGTTTTTCCTTCTTCTCAGCGGCGAATTGAAACGTCCCCGCGCACATATACGCGGCACGTCATAGAGTGCGAAATTGCGCTACGTGCCGATGCGGGATGGCGCAGCGGGACTGGAGCTAGCTGATAGGAAAAAATGCGTAATTAGAAAGGAGATAGGAAATGGTATGGCGTTATAAGTAGGAGGAAGGAGGAAAAATGTTTATGTTTTAGTTGGAAAAGTAAGAGTGTTGCTCATTAAATTACAGTAGGCTATATGAATAATTATTGCTGTTTAAATTGTGAGGCTTCCTGTGGCGAAGGAAGAAAAAAAACACGCGTTTGTCTGACTAATTTAGCCTATTACTACTAATACTCTATTTCTATTTTTGTGCTTAGGCGAGTGAAAGTATAATATAGACGATGCTTTCACTTTAAAAATTTTAGTATGTAATTTTAACACTAGGTTTGTTAGATGATCGCAATTTAGGTTTCGTCAAAAATGGTCATTTTAAATTAAGAATTTTATGATTTAACTGTATAGTATAACAACACATGGATACATTCGCGCCTCAAAGAAATCAAAACACAACACAATACCAAATGAAAATTCCCATTCAGCCATCCCTGCCATCATATCCCAGCGCATTTTCACAATACCCACCTAATGATCAAGATCTCTCTCTCTCTCTCCCAACCCGTCACTTACGAAACCGATCAAATTTCGCTCTCTCACACGTGCTCGCCTAATAGCGCCGCTCACATCCCAATTTTTACAGCCCAACCCCGTTCTTCATCTCTCTCGCTCGCTCAAAGAAAAGCGAAAGATTAATCCGGAAAGCGGCGTTGCACGACGCCGGCGACTATGACAAATGCGCGCGCGCGAGAGAGAGGAGACGAGACATATAGACGCACCCATTCCTAACGAGCACGCGGCGCCGATTATTAGCCGCGTGACTTACGTCGCGCTATTAGCGCCATTGTCTTTATTGGAATACGAATGGGGTATATATAAGGAGGGATGGCTGATATGGGAGGGAATTAACGAGGTTGGAAGATCGTTAGGTGCCAGGCGATGGTGGAAAAAAGTGGAGGTATGCGTTCGTTCTTCTTGCGTGTAAGTAGTCCCGGTGCGCGAGTGACACTCGCGCGAACGCAGCGGGTGTCGCTGCCTGGTGGGAGCGCGAATTAGACGAGGTGAGTGACATGGTGTGGGTGGATGCTGTTGGGTTGCAGAAATTCTTAGAGAGGTTTGAAGCCAGAGTAAATGGATACAAAAGGGTTTTATATTTGATGAGAAAACGCTTAATTCATTCAGGTTTTGTTTATTCATTCGTCGAGATGCGCTTCGATAAATATATATCCAAAAAATAATATATTTTCATTCTCAATTGAATTTTATTCATTAATTGTAAAATGACGTAGTATTGCTTTACAATTTATTATATATAAAATTACAAAAACCTTTTTTAATTATTTGAATGTATCAATGGTATTTATTGTAAATCTTGTTAAACGAATCCTACGTCAACCTATATAAAAAACTTCACCCCTTCACCCGATATCTTCCCCATCATCATTTCATTACCCGCCCATTTTGCGACGAGATGTACCGTCGGTAGCGGATGAAAGACGCGCATATACCTATACCTTTGCTCCTCCGCGCAGGGAAGAGATTCCACGACGAGGGGGACACGCCTCGTGACGTCAGTGGTCGCGGGGCCAACAACCCCGTGTAGGGCTGCACGAGAGCGAGACAATACAATATTTCTGGAATTATTGTCTCGATCTTGGAAATTCTTGAAAATTTCTCTCTTGTCTTGGTCTTCTTAGTCAATATGAAAAGTATTATTATCTTGTCTGGATCATATTGGAGTTACACATACGTGCGGCAAAAAGCGAGTCGATTGTTTAAAAAATTAGAGTGCCACGTAAAAGAGGAAGGTACGCAGACGTAAAATAGTAAGTTTTTGAGATAATTGACCTGTTCACTGTCCCACGTCTCCATAGCTTGCTTTTTTTGCGAGGACCTCGCATCCTCGGATGTTTGGGTTTCAGACCTTTTTGAATGTCCTTAAATTTAAGAAACTTTCAAGTTACAAATTTTACTGAATTTTAAGAGTAATGTAACGGAATGTAATTTAATATACAAATACATTAAGTTTAATAACAAAATATTGTAATTGGATAACAGAAAACAAATTAGTATATACAAGTATGACACTTTTTAGTAAAATTATAATAAACATTTAAGTTATGTACTTATGCAAATGATATTTAAAAATAATCGAAATGAAGATTAAGAAAATAAGTGAAATTTAAAAACTACGTAACTAAAAATAATTTCATACATATAATCTAAATAGAAGTTAGGTGTGCAACTAAAATTTTATAAAAATGAAACTAGAATAATGTTAAAGTACGTTAAGTTTCATATATAAAAATGTTCTTAAATTTAAGAACCGTTTAAGTTACAAAATTACTGAATTTTAAGAATAATGTAACTGAATGTAATCTAATATACAAATACACTAGGTTTAATAAAAAAAAATAATAATAATAATAATATTTCGGCGCAAGTATAAATAAATGCCAAATTTGAAATTTGATTATTCCCGCCATATATGTGCCACCGGCCAGTCTAATTCGCACGCTACAGCTAGGCGGCGCACTCCCTCCCTGTGGCCTCACATACCTAAGTAAGCCGGCTCGAGGGGATATAATCTTTCTCACTCGAACATCTCGTTAATAGATGGTCGTCAGAAACTACCGAAGTTTATTAAGTTATGATTAGAAAAAAAAGTTATTTTCAAGACGAGACAAGATTCTGTACATTCTTGACACCATAATGTTGATATTGTATCGAAAATTGTATATAAATATTGTATGGATTATGGTCTTGAATGTTCAGGCAAGACAATACGATATCAAGATTAATCTTGGTATGTCGTATAGCCCTAACCTAACTGAGCGTTTTTGTACTTTTCTATATATCTGCAGCGCGAAGTTTTCAGGTTCTGAAGTGGAAAATACAATTGTGGGTTCGCAGATGATTAACGGTCGGCTGCTGAGGCTTATATCGTAACGGAATTTTGTTTTGAAGAAGCGCGAAAAATAATAATATATAATAATAGCGAAGTATGATGTGTGCTGTATAATATTTGTCGTAGAGACGTTTCCCTTTTTAATTGTAGGTAAATCGTTGGACCGTTAGGAAAATAAGTTATAACAGTGATAAATTATAAATATTAGCGTCATACTTCATTTGTTAAAAAAGACATTAGACAAAACTGCATATAATTATACGAACGCAAGACGCGTGACACAGTGTTATTAATGGGTTAATATTCATCATATACAAATATTTTACAACTATGTAAAGTATGCCCATCATATTGATTGCGATTTCCCCCGCTGTATATTACTTAATAACGACAATAATAACAACATTAACGGTAATAATAACAATAAACCGACACGCGCGCAAATAGACGCACCGCAAGACTAATACCACCGGCTGCCCGTACAAATGAACGTTATTACGCGGCTGTTTTACGAGGGACCACCTCGTATAAGACTCTCGCGCGCGCGACGATAACGCTTATCGGCCGCGACCACTCGTAAAGATGCCCATATTGATCGTCGTCGCGTCTCTCGCTGCATCTCGGACAATTATTCTCTCGTCGCCGCGTAGGAAAAACAGTTAGCATTTCCGTATTTACGCGAGAAGGTGGAGGAATTTCCTCGAGGAAAGAGTATATATTGTGTACACTCTTTCCGCGCGTGGTTAAATCGTCGTAATTTGTATACGGCTAAGTAGTCGCATGTCGCGTAGTTAATAAGGATTATGGGGTCATTAATACGGCGAGAAACGCCTATATACGAATCGGTTGATGCATGAAGTTGGGGGCGCGCAGTTGGCGGTTGGGACGCTGCGGTGTATTTTCGGTTTTATATGTGGGCTCCGCGCACGCGGCTGAGATATTATGTGTAAGATGGAAATTTTATAATATGATTTATCGAGAGAGCTTCGTGGGGCTGGTTTTGCGCGCGTGGTTTATTGAGTATGCATGTTTAATTAGATAAAACTGTGAATGATGGATTAAAGTAATTTCTATGCGAAGTATTTTTCGCGGAGATTTTTCATTATTAATGGGTTTGATTAGATATAAATTTTACTGACTATACGCATATTGGGGTTTATTAATAAGTTGCCACGTAGGTTCTGTTATTTCTTAATAAACTTAAAACAACTCAACATGTGCCACTAATCATCTTCAAACGCGCGCCTAATAACACAATTAAACTAACTCACTCCTTAAAACGCCCTCACAATTAGACAACCTCGAATTCCCAATCCACGTAACATCAAGTCACTCGCGCCGACACAACAACTCCGTCCGACAGGACAGATTTACGACTCCTACTCGACACGTGTGTGTGTTTTCCCGACTCCGCCTTCGCCGCGTCAATCAAACGATATATTCCGCGAAACCGCGCAGGTGCAGCAAGCTACACTTTTACTCCAAATATGCGTCGGCGGCGTGTTTCGATTAAAATTTTTCCTCCTACTCCCGCGCTTCAGGAATTCCCGCGAGCATGGATTTTTAAAAGGATAGAAGTTTTTGCGAAGCGAGCTGCGTGTTTGTTTATGTAAGAGACGCTGGGAAAGCGAATGAAAATTTATGAATCGAAGACGGCGCGCCAGTGTATGGTGGTACTTGGTTAATCGATTCGATAAATTAATTCGCCGAGACATACACAGTCTCAGTGGTTTTTCTCCGGAAAATATTGTACAGATTTGTAGAGTTGAGTTTTACATATATGTCGTGATTATAGCTTTTATATTACAGTATATTCATATGCTAAAATTAAACAGCTGTTAAATCAATGCTTATATTTATGAAGCCTAATACAACTCACAGATTATATGGACTTTCTTTCTCCACCGACACAAAAAAACCATTAAATCCATTCCAAATATATATCTATAAGTAAGTCAAAGCTTACATTACACGGGACCGTCGAGAGTGGCTAACTCGCCCATAAAAGTCCCTCCTCCTCGAGGCAGTACGGCAGCAGCAAAAACCTCGGCAAAAGAATCGACTTAACTGCTCAATGAGAGCCAGGGACGTTGAGATGAGGAGAAAAAATCGCCGCGCAGCTCGAGAACGGCTCCGCGTACTGTCTTTGACAAACCGAGCAGGAAGCGAGTGAGAGAGAAATGTCTCCTCTGGCGCTTCTATAAAGGCGAGAGAGTCAGTCGTGAATGGGGAAAAAGACGCGGGTATAAGGATCCTCGTGGGCGTGTTCGGGAATTTGTCTTGAGGAGGCGACGAGCTCGCGTGTGTCTGTGGGTCTGAAAAGTGGAGATGAAAGAATGAAGGCGCGTGGAGGAAGTTAAGTGTGAAATGGGGCTATTTTTATGGCTTGATTGCATGCGTTGTGGTGTAGAATTTCAATGGTTTCTATGCTAATAGCGATGGAGGGATTTAAATTCGTACATGAAGACATGCTAAATAATGTATTAAATTTACTTTTTGTTATATTATCATATTGTATATTTTCTTGTACTTGATACTTTTTTCCAAAGATTTTCAGTTGCATTTTTCAAAAATAATCTAGAAAAGTATAATTACGTTTTCACTACTTGTGACCCAGAAATATTTCTATAATACTCATAATAAATATTGAACCACTCATATCATATATAATAGTAAAAATGCATCCAACCATTTATACTATATTAGCAAAACTAGCAGCTGAAATACATCATCGATTGCTCCACACAGGCCAGCATACCTATTATACACAATGGCAGCAGGTGACCTCGAATCTCTCGCGAAAACAAAAGCATAAAAAGCAGTTTTAGAGCGCGATTTACATGATTACAGCCTATAATATGGTTATTAAGAAAGAAAATAAATTTCAATGCGTGGCTAATGTCGGGTTACATCGATGAATAATAGTCTCTCTCTTGGCTGTGCGCGCGTGCGCAGCGACGCGAGTGCAAGAGAGAGAGAGAGAGAGAGAGAGAACGAATCGAAAATGATAAATCGACGCGGCGAGCGATACCACGAGGAGGTGATCGAACAATCCGCGCACGAACGGTAATGACAAGCGGAAGCCCGATTGTGTATGGCTGCGCGTCTACAAATTGTCAATTCCCCGTTAAATTACGTACTTGCTACCTTCTCCGCTCCTTCTTGTCTCCTTCTCTCTATATATACCTCCGTTGCCTTTATGTCTTCTATCCGTGATGGGTTTCGAAACAGTGTATACTGAAATTTCTATAAGTAATGGTATTATGTCTATTAATATTTGTTGTTTTTTTGAGCTTCATTTGAATTTTAATCTCACTGTGTCTCATGATTCTCTTAGACACATTTTCTGTTTTATTGCGTTTAAAATTAGATGGTCGTGTTACGTTCTTTATAAGATGAGTAAGTTTCTTTTAATGAACACTTTTCTAGTCCTCTCAATATTTTAACAATGATGAAATATTTTAAAATATTGCATAAGATGTGAAAGGTTTTAACTTTCTTATTTGACTGGAAGGTCAATATGTGCAGTTAATAATCATGAATCATTTTATTACAAATCGATTCCGTCAATCTGAAACCTATTATTATATAAAAATTATTTCTCCCATTTCTCTTATACCAAAACCCACCAAAGTCAAGAATCAACTCTTCCCCACTACAAATATACAACCAACACTCCCGCTTAAAAATAAACGCTACACAGTCGTCGCAAAAAACCAGCTCCCAGCGCCAATACACACCATACGCATATATGTATAGAGCTGCCCAACCGTGGATTTTTCCGCATCGGTCCGACATCCGCGTAGTACGGCGTTGCTGCGCACAGACAGAGAATGCGCAACGGGATACACTCGGCGTACACGTACTTACGTATAGCGAACACAGAGGGAGAACCTAGGGACTCTCGCATAATATATCACTACGGTGCACTTGCGCTCGCTCGCTGGAATTACAATATTCATCGGCATCGCTGATCTCCTCGCGACGTATGCCGCGCGATAAATCACACGGACGATATGCGGGCTCGCGTGTTATACGTATATATACACTCGGGAATCCGATGGATTTTTCGGCTGTCTTTTCAAAATTACCGCCGTTTATGAGCAATGAAACGGATACGTGCGCGCATGTGTATAACCATCGATATTAACTTGCGCGTTTGATTGAGCATTCAGCAATGGATGATGGGTTATAATGGATAAAGTGTGCGTTTTGAGGATAGAGGTGTCGAATGTAATTTGTTGAGCGTTGGAAGATTGATCGTCGTGGGGTTCAGGGTCGAGCGTTTCCACAAATCAGTTGCGCTATTTGTATAAATGAAATCAATACCTGACGGTTATGAGAGGGAATGGGTAATGGATGGATTTTGGAATTAGGTGCAGGGCTATATGTGTGGCTGAGGTTAACGGGGGGAAAAATTGGTTCGAGAGATTTGAATGTTGTTGGTAACTATGAATTATTAGGAGGTTGAGTGAAAATTAGAGGATTGTTCGGTGTTAGAATACGCGTATAGATGGTTCATTAATTATAGACAGAAACGTATTTTTCTGTAAGAAAAAGCGAAAAGATTGGCTTTTAAGCTCTTCAATATTTAGACATTTCTGGCGCAATACTCTGCCACAAGAACATCATCCCAAAAGCCCAAAAAGAGTACCCCAACCAAGACCTGTCGCAACCAAGCGATGATTGAGTGATCGCAGCATCACGAAAAAAGAGCATTACATATTGTTCCTCTTCGAAGTGCGTCGAATGCACATCCAACGTTCCAAAACAAAACGTCGTTGCGATCCTTTACGGAGATAAACTCACACCTCTCATCCCTCCATAAAATTACCCATTACGCGCCCATAACACTATCGAAGATCGAGATCAACGAATACCCATTCACTCGCTCGTTAGAGCCTGATTAAATGCCAGTGAATTTCTTTTCTCCCTAGACCGCAGATTTTTCGTCGAAAATCGTCGAATTAACGCTCGAAAGAGATTGAGACGTCGATGCGGGGCCGCGTGAAAAATGTCGGGCATCAATCTCTCCCTCTCGACGTGAAAAATTTCTCGCGCCCGTCGGACGATTATAAATAATGTGCCAATCCGAGAGAGGCATACCGGTCGTCTTATATATTTTTATCGGCGCGCCGCGGTTAAGTTATAACGAATCGCTCGAGGATGATGATGAGAGTCCAATCTCGTTTCGGTTCCATGACGTACGACTAATTTGGGAAGAGAGAGGGATTATTCAGGAGTGTGTGTCACGTAGGTCTTTATAATTCGCGGTCGGTTATAAAATCGTCGATTTATTATAAAAATGATAATATGATCATATACGCGCTTGACGTAATAATAAACTATCGTGTATATGTGTCGTAAATATGTCGATATAAGGGCCGATCGGAAGCCTGTGATGTGAGCGTGATTTATGGCAAGGATATTTTGCGAGAGAAGCTGTCAGAAAGTTTGAGTTATAATTCGAGTCGTTGACACATAATGAGACCATCTTCGAGCTCTAGAATATATTTTAATTAAAACATTTGAATTTTTTCAAAAAAATAGTGTTTTATTTTTAGGTATAAGTATAAGTAAGTACATCAATTATCGTACTTGTATTACATGAACCATTTACCGGTCATCGTACTCTTCCCTCGGTATACGGCATCAATTAATGATGATACCCAGCGCCCCAACGTCAACAGAAACATAAACACATCCCTAAAATCGCGCCGTCCTTCGTCATAACAAATGACGTCATTTAAATTACATGACAAATCGCCGGGTCTTATAACCGTTCAATTCTTAATTATCCAATGACGCTGATACACCTTAAACTCTCTCGAATTTACATCGAAAAGCCTTGCGCCCCATCAATATCCCACACCTATACCTCTCTCCAACCCCTCATTACAACATTTATAAAAGATTCTTTCCGCGCTCGTTCAGCGTCGAAATTAGCGCGCAATTACGGACCGCAATCATTAATATCCACAAAAATGTTCGTCGCGCGTCATAATATAAAGAGCCGCAATTTACATGTGACACATACACCGCCACATTCCACTCGTATATATAGGTATCCATCTTCTCTCTCTTTCCTTCTTACTTCTCTCTTTCCCATCAGCGGGGGAAGACGACTGCGTGTATGTACCAGTAGCCGCGGCATAACGACTCCATTAACACGTAGCCCGATCTAATTACGTTCTCTCTCTCTTCCTCGCGCGGGCATAGATGCAATCGGACATACGTATGTGTGTGTATCTGCGTACGCACGTATGCATCTCTCGTGTACTTACCCGCGCGCGTATCGACCCGCGATCTATACCTGCACACTGCACGTAGCTTTTCTCTCTTTGATATTCCGTTGTCATGTTTTCCTCATCGATTTTTTTCGCGTTTCGATTATCGAGCTATCTTCCTCTATCGATTCTTCTCTCGTTCAGTGCTCGCGCGCGAGCTATATCGACGTTGAAAAGTTCGTTAGGGAAGAGGAAGAGAGGAAGAAAGAGCGGTTACAAGCCGCCGCTACGGGTCAAGTGCATGTGTATATAGCTGAGAGCAAGAGAGAGAGAGAATGGAATGTCGAAGAGGATCTTTATCTAAATGAGAGATTTTAATTCCGCAGAGAGGATTAACAGATTCCTGGGAGAAACGGACGATTCTTATCTCGCCAGCGAGGATTTTTTCGGGCTGTGTCGTGACAGTGCGAAAAATTAATTTCGTTAATTGGGTGCCATTGTGAGAGTGAATTAAAAAAAAAACAACAACGCTCGCGGCTGCTGTGTCGGAGCTATCATTTTAATTGCGAGGTATATTATAGCATTGGCTCTACAACTTCCTATTTAGGCTGTTACTGTCCAATGCACATACCTATGTGAAATGCATTCAATTTCAACTCGTATACTATCGAACAACCGCAGCGACCTTTTAATCTAAAAATAATTACGCCATTAACTCTCACCACAATATATATATATATATATATATAATAAACAAATTCAGGCATATATAAATATATCGCACTTATATACCCATACATACACTCAAATATATCTCGCTCCGAATCGCCAATTTCAATAGCCATCAAAAACCCTCATTAATCCCAGTCCCAACAATTACAACTCACCTCTCTTTCTTCTCCCTCTCGAACCGCCGTTACACGTATACATACCCTCCGTCCGCATCCTTGTACTCACCGAACGCGTTCAATCGCCGCTTACAAATGACCGACGCGCTCAGCAGCAGCAGGTATCCACCACCGGGAGCAAAACAAATAGCGAACAATGACCGGGAGCCAGAGGCATGCGCACACGGGGAACATTCAAACGTCACGCGTATGCGTGCTATTATACGTGGATACTCGCTCTTAACGAGTGTGTATAACAAACGCGCGAATTTTTCGCGGTCAAATGTGTCGCTCTCGTCACGGGTGTATGCAGTGCGGAGAGCTTTTTCAAAAGTTGATCTCGCTTTTGCAGAGGCGATGCTCACTACGGCGAGGCTTATAAGGAAGATGCGAGGGGAGTGGATCGGGCGTATAATGAGTATGCGCGGTGTGGACGTGAGGTGTATAGTTGTACTGTGGAGGCTGGGAGGTGGTTGTTATAGAACGATGGTAGCTGGCACGTGGACATTACCTTTGTAGTGTTTAAAGATTGAAGAAAATTTCGTGAAATATGTCGTAGAGAACTTTTTTTGCCATATAATTGTTTCTAACTTGTATAACGTAATTTTTATATAATTACATCAGTTCAAACAAAGTATATATTCATTAGTTTTTTTTAAACATCGATTCATCATTTCTACAAACTATTCTTTTCAAAAACTCCTCTTTCGCAGTTTCATTTATCTCGAAAACATAATCCTTCACCTCAGACCGCTACAAATTTTCCCCGCGGCATCTCTTAAAATCCCTCAAGACCTCAAACTGCCATCTCAGCTCCCAATAAATCCATCCCCCTACCTTGCTCTCGCACTCTTGCCGCGCATACTGTCCAAAGAACCTCGGACACACAATGCGTAACCAGTCCACTCTCACGCGATGACGTCTGTACACGGGAGAGAGAGAAAGAAGAAGAAGCCGCGTCGTGTCGCTCGTTATATCTCGCGCGAGGTAAATTGTCGCGCGCGCGGGGCTTTGTATAACGACTCGTGTAAGAAGCCGGGGCCTCGTTTAGTAAGCCAGGCGTCGCCGTGCCCGACGTGCA
Source organism: Torymus auratus (assembly GCA_900474315.1). Lineage (NCBI taxonomy): Eukaryota > Metazoa > Arthropoda > Insecta > Hymenoptera > Torymidae > Torymus > Torymus auratus. The sequence continues at coordinate 8,291 of UXGD01002328.1, read as the reverse complement.
ACAGCTGTTGTACTTGCTCAAGAGAGAGGGAGGATGCGGCGTGTGTCGCATGAAAAAGAGGAGGAGAGAGAGAGAAAGTGGGAAAGTAAGAAATTCCTGGTTGTATAAGGGTGGATAAGGGTGCGGTGTCGACTGTTTCTACTTTATAATATCTATAAAAGTGTAATTATAATTTTATGGAGATACGGTATTTTTGTTATTTTTTGAGGAAAAATGTGGAATTACCTTCGAAACATTTACTTACAACCTTATAATTTCGGCATTGCAATATTATATACACTGCTTTGTTTCACGGAATTCTTGCAGAACACTGTGTAACAGAAGGCGCAAGTAGGCGAAATTTTAATTGCTACACGAGAGTTTAAGAGCGTTAAGCGACGAAATGCGGATAAAAAGCAGAAGCAAGACAATTGAAGCGCGCAGGTAGAGGATAAATCAAAACGCTATTTCTGAGAAAAGCAAAAACCGTTCGCGTGACGGCGTTCTCTCTCGCTAAAAATGGCGTGGACACATGTTTTATGTCAGAGAGAGCATGTCGCGCTATGTACTTTACAGACTCGAGCGCGCGCAAAAGAAACGCGCGTGTAATTATATAATAAAGAACACGTCCTATATAATAAATTTAATAAACTCGGGGGTTCTCGCAGACTATCTGAAATTAGAAAAAAAAACTTGTACGTTTTTCAATCCTCTTTTCAAACAAAAAACGTTCGAAAAACAAACAAATCCCTCGACCCACTCGATCGAAAATCCGCAGCTCGACCCCGTTCCCAGCTCCCTCCGCCCACGCGTACGCATATATATCCACACCCCGCGTATATATTCCCAGGCTCATAATACTCTCCTCGTCTCTACCTCCTACTCATCCGCTACCTGCACATAGCTACCGCGTGCGCTTAAAAACAGTACAACAAGAAGGCGGAAAATGAGATTAATAAGCGGAGAGGAGGGGGGCAATGACAGCGTGCCCCCTACCGCAATGTCATTATCATTCGCAGCGGCAGCTCACTCGCTCTCGCGGGTTTAATCAATTATTAGCGCAGCTGCGGGGCGCCCTGCTGCTGCTGCATTGCGGCGGCCCGGGACTTCAGCGCCCGTGTACTACACGCGGCGAGCGCGCTAATTATTATCGCGCGCAAGAGCTAGAGAGCTGGATATGCGGCCGACGTGTGCGAGGTTTGTTTTGTGTGGAGATGTATAGGTGGTGCGATGTTACCAACTTTTTTAGAGTGAAAAGGTATGAGATTTTTTTTTATTTCAATGTGGCACGGTTAAAATTTCAATAGTTATAGCGTGAATTTGAGATTCAAACATTGGTGTACCATTGTATGTGATGAATCATATAAAAAGTAGATGTACATAAGCATGACTCTTGATTAACAAATTATAAAGGTATTCCGATCGAATCGAAAATAATACCTTTTCTCACAAGGTGAAAGCAATCGTCTATATAGCTGAGAACCACACTGTAAAAAATTCCCTATTGACAGCCGCTGATCATAATAATTATCATACAAAATCTGTCCATTATCACGAGTACATAACAAATGTATTTCAAAACTCCGAATGCCAGAGGACTAATAAACCCAAACACCTATATACACGCCCGGCTAATAACATTAATCAAGTCGGATTAATGAACTTAATACAACCCTAATCAATTTACATACTCAGAACTCGGGTATATACCAACCGCTAATTACATACAACGAATTCTAAGCATCACTCTCTCGTTATTAAAGCACACACATACAAAAAATCCTCAATAACACACGTCACTCCGGCCGCGGTAATTACGCCTAATCCCCCGTAATTTCCCCCCTCGGACGCAAACTATGTGTACACATACATAGCGCGAGAAAAAAGAGCGCAGATATTCGCGCGCACGCGTTCATTATCACGTTTTCAATGATTGCACGTCGAAACAATTCGCCACGCCGCGGAAACTCGTCCGGCATTCCGAACTTCTTCATCTTTCCATCTCTTATACTCTATGCTCTTCGAGAGTTCCCAGACGTGTATGTAACGTACGCGCGTATAGCGATTACAGAGGCTCGTGCTACTGCTGTTGCTCCTAATCAGTGCCAAAGGCGCTCGCGGAACTCTGTGAGCGCGTATGTAGGCGCACAATTAGGCGGAAAGGGGATGACTGCTCCTGTAGCTGCAGCGGTTATGGGTTTTGTTGGTTGCGCGGTTTTTTTATGGGGGTTTTTGTCGTTTTGGGGGGTTAATGTTGTTTGTACTTTGGAGGAAAATTTCTTAATTAGTTGGGAAGTATTTAGAACGGTAGGATTGTCTTGTTTTTCAGAATTTTGCGGTATTTTGATTGAGTATAGTTTGACATTTATGAAGACTAGTATTGTAGTTGTAAATATTTTTTTGAGCGGTCTATATTTTGAATAAAAAATTATTTTTTGGTCCCTCCAAATTGAAAGTTGCATACAGAAATTAAAAAAGATCCCACTGTTTTGTTAAATTTTCTTTTAGGTAATGGTAACTAGTGTTGACAATAATTAAATTCTATTGGAAAAATTTATTTTTGGTATGTTAAATCCTATTCTTTCAATGTAGTTTATTACTCATATCACAGTATGTGTATAATAATCAATGAAAAAAAATGGTTGGATTTAACGTAATTTATTGTTATAATCCATTCACAGATGTTTAAGTTATCATAATCAATATACTTAATTCATTTACAGATTACATACCATCATAATAAAAATATACTTCAAATGAAAACTCATTTCAAAAGCAACTGAAAAGTGAATTTTGCTCTAACATTGTACACTCTACAAAGAGAAACACATCATCGTTCCGAAAAAAAAAACCATTTCTCCGAACGCACCAAAGGGTTATTGTATATACGGCGTTTAACGAGTGAACGGGCGACAAGCTGTTCCCTCAACTCGCTCGCACAATGCATATAAAATTGCGCGCGAAACAAGATTAAAAAAGCCATCCTCCTCTCTCTGGCGACATTGTGCACCGCTGCTGTCGCTCGGCGGATATAATAACCCGCGCGCTCGTACACGTGTATACTTACGCATGCAAAAGTATAATGGTATGGTTTTTTGCTGTACGCCGTGCACACACGAAATGTTCGCGCGAATATGTGAGTATATATATATATATGCACATTTGCGACCTTCACCCATATACAAGCTCGTTTAGCGCGAAGTGGATATAACACACACGTACGTGAGCATTCGAGGAGAAAACCTGCATTTGCTAACGCGCGCGCGCATGCATTGATGGTATAGTTTTTGCCTGCGTAATGTGTGCGTTTAGCACTGATTTCTCAGGCCTCTTCTGGGGAACTCGGCTGTGTAATTTTTTTGAAACTCGAGGTTTTCTTATATTCTCCGAAGGTTTTTTGTGTGATGCAGTGTATGTGATTCGTTGGAAGTGAAAATATGCTGAGAGCGAATTTTACGCTTTTGTTATGCCTCGTGGAAATTTATCTTGTACGCGGAATATGATCAGAAAGTTAGAAAATGTGTCGGAGAATTGCCTAGGTTACCGGTTATATCGAAATATTGCTCACCCGTCTGATCGATTTGATTCAGTTTTATCCTATGTGATTGAACGTATATATTCAATTGTTATAATTTAATATAGATTATTATAAAATATTTTTATTTTGATTCATTTGATTCTGTCTCGTAAAATGAAATCTCTTCATACCCAGGGACACGTTCATAAACATTTTTAATCAAACTTCGTTTAAAACTATAATATAATAATAAAAATAAGAAAATATACATACCAAAAGAGATTCGGTAAAGTGGTGTTTTCTGTGACTCACCTGCAACAAAAATAAAAGTGATTATATTAGTAACATGATAACAATACATTATTACAAGTTATTATTACGAATTAAAATGTGTACAAAAATTCATTTTAAATGCAGATACTAATAAAGTAGGGATACGGTTATAAAAAATTAAGCATCGTTCGCAGAGATACATAAAAACTTATTGCGATCCCTACCCGCCCACCATCGACCCCAAAATCCACATCAGCCCGCTAATCGATAGGTTACCGGCTTAATGATCCCTCCCAATCGCTCCGCACTCGTAATCGAATTCTGCACGAGGGCGCAAAGACGTCGCGCCGTCGCCGCTTCTGGAATTTCCCTGTACAAACTTGACAACACTATACACACGCGCCGCGCTTGTTTGTCGGTCCGAATATGACGAAATCTCCATTTAATTGTCGCCCGAGGCCTTTCGAATAATCACTCGCTAGAGCCAATCGCCGCGAGTTAGCGGCGGCGGCGGCTTTTATTTTGCTCGTATATTTATTATAATGTAATTTGCGCGCGGCGTGCGCTAATGAACGCGCGGAGAGGCTACGGCGCTTCTCGATTTACAACTGTGCCGCGGAGTATGGGTTTTGGCGGGGTTCTTTTTTGCATCCGCGTTTACGTCAGAGGGATAACGGGATGAATGCGGGGAATTCAATCATTTTGATAGCTGCGTCATAATGTATGTAGTGGAACGAGACGGCTATGGTTTCGGGTTTCAGGATACGTAGAGGAGGTGTTTCGAAGTTTTTTTTTTCTTTTCGTGGTATTAACTGACGTGAGCGTTTTATTTGGATTACATTTTTAGCTTATATAGTTTTACCTATATGACGACACTAATTGATTCAATTTCCACAAAACTCAATGTCTTATGCTTGTATATATACAAGAAAATTTTATCTCCATAAAGAGTAATTTACAAATTAACAAGCATTTCTTTAAAACAACCTTAATGATACCTTTTATTACCATACTTTCTCCGCACCGATCAATCAAACTCTGCGCCCATCACGTGCGCATTCCTCAGACATCCTCACAATGACCGCCCAATTTAAACGTCCATAAACCGTCAGAAATATCTAACTTTATCCCCAATTACACGACAGCTCACGCGCGCCCGCCTCGCCCATACTATACATCCCCCGCAATTAACCTTGTTTCTTTCTTTTTTTTTTCATCATTGTTATCATCGCCGTCCCTCTCCACCTCGGCCCAACTATAACGGTCTACCTGCCGCTAAGGTGTCGAAACGCCTTTTGTCAGGCCGTGTTTAACGCGTGGTTAATTTAATTTCGTGGGCAGTGATTGCACGTTGCGCTGCGGCGGGCTGCGAGGTTTAATGAGGGGGGCAGCCGCGTCGGCGTAATTATAAAAATTGTTTCAAGACGTCGAAAGTCGCGAGAGACGACAAAGATATACGTATATAAGAAGTGTTATTTGGCTTTCAAAATTTTCGCTGGTGAGTATAGTAGCGCTACGTGCTGAGCTGAGTAACAAGGCGGCGAGAGTCGCTATGCGGTTTTTTGGGAGTTTTGTGCGGTTGGGCTTGGAAACTTTGTAGTTGGAAGTATATACACGTTGTTGCCGCGTTGTGCTAGTTTTGAAATTAATGGGTGTAACCTCAGTAAACGGTGTTATATGAATAGAACGAAAAATAAAGAGAAATTATAGGTTAATACGATACTATTACGGACTATTTTGTATCATTTGAAGAAAATATTGTTGACGAAACGAAAATTTCTGTAATCAATGCAACAATTACAAACAAAGTATACACGTATAGGAAGTATAGAAATTAGCATGCAAAAACTCCTCGCAACTGCGTGCACCGATCTCTCAAGCATCAAGTACAAGGGCAGGGAGAGAACAAGAGCAGGTAGACTTGAAAATCGACGGAAGTGGAATCCTCTGAAACAACAGACGAATCCCGGAACCTCACGTTTTTCGCGTTCCTCTTCGTTTTTTTCATCCTTCTCCTTCTCCTTCTCGTTCTCTCTCTCTCTCGTCTGCCGCGCGCGAGTGCCGCGATCCGTGCAATTAGAGCGTTGCAGAACTGTTCATTACCCCGAACAAGAGGCGCATCGTCCAGAGAGTAATTTTCCCCTCCCCCCTCCTCACCGCCTTCTTCTTCTTCTTCCTCGCCCTGAGAATGAACTTACTATCTCTTTTTTTATCTTTCTCTATCTTGCCTCCTCTTCCCCCCCTCACGTCCCTCTGTTTTTCTCGTTCTATATTGTTTGCTCGTTCCCCGCGTCTCGATCCGCTTCTCGCACAATTGAACATTTAGAGTCAATTAATAATTTTTTCCGTGTATAGACGTGTACATATATATACTGTACATGTATACACTCGAGTTTATTTCATATTGGATCGTTAATTTAATGATAAATTTCGTATCAAAATCTTAATGGTTTATAAATTTGATTTCATTACGATACATCATCTTTTAACGCTAAATAAAACGAAAAAGTTCAAGTCGGTTATATAGTTATCATTTTGCTTTCATCGTTTAACTTGTGATTTAAAAAACAAATTTTTAATCTAAAATCTTGCATCCTATATTTGCAAGAAATCTCTACGTCGGAAACAAGTCAATTATTTCAAAATTTCTCGTTTTTTTCCATATCGTATTAAACAATTTCAATTTTTGATTCCACAAACTTTCCAAGTTTCCGCAACAATCATAGTTTGTATATATCTTCCAAACATCTTCTTTCACACAACCACCGAACGATGTTTATCGACTCAATCAAACTGCACCCACTTCACTATCCATCGAAAACTACCTATACCATTCCACACTAAAAAAATCCATTTCTACGTTTCTCCACCTATACATCCACTCAACCTCTCCTCCTCCCCCTTCTTCTCGAACCATCAATCGCTCTCTCCCGTGCACTCCACCTCCTCTCTTCTTTCCGGCCGGCTTCCTGCACCCCGCCCTCTCTGCTGCGCTTTTAATTGAGCCCCTCGCGCTGCTCTCTCTCTCTCTATCATTGCGAGATCTCCGCTATAAGGCGGCGGCAGCGCCGGCGTGGCAATGACCCGTTGACCCCGATGACCGGCTAACGATCGACCCACCGCGTAGCACGTGTCCAGGTATAGATAGATATATAGATTCGATCTCTCTCCGGAGTGAGAGTTGAGTTTTTTCTGCGCAGAGAGGGGAAGGATATTTTTTTCGAGAGGAGAGGGGAGAGATAGATAAGACGCGTGTGTCTTGTTCCCGGCAGCCGAAGCGATTGTGTCTTAACTGCGGTAGGCGCGAGTAGCAGGAGCAGCTGCTGTCTCGACAGTTAAGTTTCAATTTAGATAAGGCTAATGCGAATTTAGTTGGTGGGGGAGATATAGGTGCTGATGCAGCGCGGTGAGAAGGATTTAGGGTTAGGTGGAGTTGTTTATGGTTTTTGATAAAAACGAGAGATGGATGTATAAAAGACGTGCGAATTGATGACTGGATTTGTGAATAATTTGGATGGATTCGGTGTTAATTGATTTGAAAATAATAAGTGGTTTCATTATCTTATTAATTGTAAAATAATTTTTACTACATTCAGTCTATATTTACATTTTATTTATAAAAATCAGTAAAAGAGACAAGAATTAATTTTTCAAAAAAATACATCAAAATGTATTTAAAACGAACCCAGGATTCCACGATAACCAATAATACTTCATTAAAAACATTATTTCAAATTCCAAAAATGACCTATAAAATACAAAACCATCCTTTCTCCCCAAAATCCAGTCCCCCCAAAAAATCTTCACTCTATATACACTCCACCTTCCCCGAAAATCCTTTCCCACCGGACGTCAAGACACCGGACTCATTAGCGCTCGATGGCAATCGAAATTCGCACGGCGCTGATCGCCGTCAATCAACTCGCCATTGCCGCCGCCTCGATCGAGTGCAATCGCACGCACGTCTGGATGTATACGTGTATGCCCCCGCGGGGCCTCGCCCGGGATAATTGCCACTGATTAGCGCGCGGGATCCCTCATCGACTTTAATCGGTCGGCGCCTAATGACGGAGAGAGACGCGCGCGCGTTTCCGCGTTTGATTGATCGGAAGTACTGAGAGGATCGGATGAGAATGAGAATTGCGGTTTTCGAAAGACTGGGCGTATATGTGCGGGTTGAGTGTGCTCTGGTGGTGGGAATGATGATATATATGCTGTGATGGGCTGTGCGAAAGTTGAATTTGTTTATATGTAGGTGTGTGAAAATAAATTTGGTGTTGAGAATTGTTTATTGATGGAGAATGTCGGAAAATATTAATTTGGAATTTTGTGTTTCTATGAGTTCGGTGTTTTTAATTACCTCAGTTATCAGTATACATTTATTCAATGTATTGCAGATGAGACGAACAAGTTTTAAAAATTATAGACAAATTGATTTGATATTTATTTTTTTTAATAAATTTAAGAAGATGAAATTTTTTTTTTTATTTTATTAATATTGATGATTTTTATTGATTTATTT
>UXGD01002327.1:0-26829 GCA_900474315.1 Torymus auratus | reverse complement strand
TGAAAAAAAATATTTTAGTGTTACTTTTTTACTCGTTCATTTCTAGGATATGTTTTAATAATAGAGCACACAAATATGGACAGGCACACTAATACAGACCGCTATACAGTGCGCTGGAGCCACCTTAAGGCAATATAAGTAATTATATTACATGAATTAGAAAAATGCGCTTGAGACGCATTTGAGATGATAATTATAAAATGTACAAGATCTTTCGAAAATCTTAGCTGGAGAACTCGATATACCGTTATAAATATAGGATCTTTGTCCATTACGATAGAACGGTAACTTCCTTAAATTCCTTATATAATGAGCCTTATAGTAAATCCTTTATACGTTTTACAACATGCTTCTGCTACTAAATACTGCAATACGCAAAATGTTTACTTTTAACATTATTGATTTTTTTTTTCTAAACAAGATGTCCAAACTTTACATATGTCAGACTAATCTTAAAATTTTATATTCAAAAGCCACAGTTCCGAACAACTTTTAAACTTATATGTCATGAAAAATTCATCATATTCGTGTCTCCTCAAACTCTCTTCTCTTCTCTTGGCTCTCATCCTCCGAAAAAGCGTCAACAGGCGAGGTTGTAGCTAGGGTATCACTCGCAACTTTTTCGCAACTTTCTTCGCACACTCTCTTCGTCCTCGTCCGCTCGATGACTACAACTTCATTGCCGTCGTCGACGTCGCGCTATGTACACACAATACCCCTATTTATAGGCACACCACCTCTCCTCTACCCCCTCTCTCTCACTTTCTGTCTCTCTGCGCCCACACTAATTGGAGCTCGGAGCACCGGCCCGGGGCCAATGACCATGTTTACAAATATATTGCAATTGGACTCGAGAGCGAAGGACATGGTGAAGTGCCTATACGCCGCAACGCGGAAGTGAGTAACGGGGAAGCGGTACCGGGGATAAATAAGGGTGTAGGCGCGAAGGAGAGCGCGCGCGCGCGTGTGTGCGTAAGGGGCTGATTGAGAGTCCGGGAAATCAATAAGTGCCTGAGAGCTTGGCAAAGTTGAAGTAAAGGAGAGGTCCCGAGGTAGGAGGTGCTTCGCTCTACTTGAGATGCGGGGGAAGACGCATGAATCTTGCGTGATCTTACGAAAGATGATCACTTCGATTGAGTTATATTCAATTATAATTCAACTCCAAGGTAGTTTTGATCGTATATTATATCATTATGAGCTTCTATCCCTTTCCAGACGCTTCAAGGATGCGGGATTATTATTTTTCTAATAAAGGTTATCCACGGCATCCACTTCTTTTTTTGCTGACCAATTTCGATGAAAAATATACCCGTAATTATTTTTAAAAACTGTTAATTTATGACACAGTAGCGCTGGGACAAACTAGTCATCTAAGATTTTTACTCTTTAAATTTCGTTGATTTTCGTAGCAAATGTTGCTTTTTAACACTTTAAGTGCTGACAACATAATAAGCATTTTCTTACTCATATATCAATTTGTTTAGCTTTTTGAAACATTAAAATTATATTTTTTTAATGTGAAATAATTTATTCTTTTGAACTAAAGTTATATAATTTCATTAAAGTAAAAGTACACCCCCCTGTTGGTCGCACATAACTACAGAGAAACAGATCCTTTCACATTTTTTACGATATGACCCCTACAGCACTTAAAGTGTTAAATTTTAGTTTTTATGATTTTAGTTGCAAATTTTACTTTTTTAAAATAGTAATTTTTATAAGTGCTAAAATGAAATATCACAGTATTAGTCAAATTTGATACCGAAATTATAAAAATTACTATTTTAAAAAATAAAATTTGCTACAATTATAATCATAAAAATTGGTATTTAAAAACTAAAAATCCCATATACAAACTTAATATACAAACTTTTTGAATCTTTTTAAATCGTCAGTGCACTCATTTGTTGCCAGATTCTAGTTCTAATATTTTTGGGTGCGAGCGTATGAGACGTATCATCTAATTGCGAGTAATATTGTTCTAAACTATTTAGCCACCTATAACAATCTTCTTATTACTGTATCAAGGACTTTTATAGCCCGTTTAGTATTAAAATAAATATAATATTAAAATATGTCGATTTCTATAAGGAATTACCCCTAACTGTGATGCAAAAATCGCAAAATTTCAAACTTGAAGAACACCTCTAAAAACTGTTTTTTATTATTATATAGGTATTATACTCCATGAAAACAGTGTTAAACATATGAAATCGGCATAGTGTTTTTCAGAAAGCTGTTTTTCATTTTTCTTATGGGAATTTAACATGGGAAAAATGGACGAAAAGTAGTCACTGATGGTTGACCAATAGCAAGCTATTAAAGGTGTCAACAAATATTCCACAAAAAATCGATTAAAGTAGAAGAAAAGAGCTTTAATTTGAGTAATGACGAAAAATGAGCGATTTTTCCCGAATCCCCGTAATTCAATCATTTTTGGTAATTTTTCATGATTTTCAAATGTACGTAACTTTGCGCCAAATTAACCGATTTTTCCGATTCTTATCTCAAATTAAAGCTCTTTTCTTCTACTTTAATCACTTTTTTGTGGAATATTTGTGGTCACCTTTAATAGCTTGCTATTGGTCAATCATCAGTGATAACTTTTCGTCCACTTTTCCCGTGTTAAATTCCCATAAGAAAAATGAAAAGCAGTTTTCTGAAAACCACTATGCCGATTTCCTATGTTCAACACTGTTTTTATGGAATATAATACCTATATAATAAGAAAAAACAGTTGTTGGGGGTGTGCTTCAAGTTTGAAATTTTGCGATTTTGCACCACAGTTAGGGGTAATTCTTTGTAGAAATCGACATATATGGAGTGTGGTCCAATGCTATCTTACAACATATAGTATATTTTCTTATAAAATATGTATATTTTACAAAATAATTTTTCTCCGTGTATTATTTGATGAACAATATATAAGTATGTCAAGATATAATATATGTATGTCAAGTATGTCCATATATAAGTATGTTATATTACGTATTATAATACTATCCAGTTCTCAATAGAAAGATTTTTAATTTCATATTTTACTTGTTAACGGCATAAAAATGTTTATATCCATCACCAGATTGTTATATATTAAGATTTTCCAATAACTTGGTGGATCACTTCTAATTTTCTAAGTGTAAATTAAAAATTTAATGTTCAGAGCACATTTTGGAACACCTTTAATGAACGCATGTAGCTGTCGCTACTTTTACGAATGTAGTATAGAAACGTTACAGATACGGAAAGCATCACACAAATGAAGCACGCGGTTGACCGTAATTCACCGTAGAATGATTGACTTTAGAGGCAGTCAAAATAATTTATGCAGATGTGAAATGCACGTTATGTGTATGGGTTATGAATACCTTAGGCGCGTATGCGCACGCGCATGGGCCACTTCATTATTTACTGGCTGGAGCCGTTATCGTCGTCGTCGTGTACGCTATATCACGCTCCTCGGCTTGAAAGAATTTTCATGGGCTAAAGCTCGAAAAATGCGCACGTGATGTTCACGTGATCCCCAAATATTTTTGAAAACTAGAAAGTAACTAACTTCACACACACACACACACAATAAGAACGCATAGGTCTAAATTAGACGCGCTCGTACACCTTACAAAATTTATGCGCAATAAAATTTTCATTTCAAAATAAAATCCTATTTACGCGCGTTATAATTTCTGAAAAGATATAACGTGCGCATGCACGCCCGTTTTCACTAATTTTCCAGATATAGAGATAGAGATAAGGCGGCCATTTTTCAGTGGCGCTGAGTCACGTAGGCGCGCGAGCGCCCTCGTGAATAATTGAATTTTTGATCGGTGCGCGCGCGTTTGTCCAGAAAAGTAAATAATTGGTGAGATATTGTTAGAGAAAAAAAATAAAGGTATACAGTAGCGCTATTATAATGACGATAATGACACTTTTAAGCGCACAAATGTTACCGTGTACGAGGTAAGTGAAAGTGACCCGGCCGCGCTATGTAATGAAGGATATGACATATATAATAGTGAGTGAAGTATAGGGGGAGGAGAGAAGTAAAGGAGATGGGTATCGCCAAGGAATGCAGAGGGAGATAGGTAAAGAGAAAGAAATTCTAAAGAGTTTGAGCGAATGAGATGAAAAGAAAACAAAATAAAGCCTTTTTGTCGCCGCAACTTTTGACTCTAAAATTAGAGTGGAAGCCATGAAATTAATGGCGCTTGGAAAAATGTTTAGATTTTACTGGCCATCTATTGCTATACTATTTAATAATAAAACATGGCCTCTGTTAAAGTTTTTTATTCTATATTTACACACTAAGAAAGTACTTGGTGGTGGTGGTTGCATTGTAATAATATATTAATTTTGTATGATTATATAAGTCGCTCTTTCTTAATATAGAAAATATATCTTTGTCTTAACTTTATTTGTAAACAGTACTATAAAATAAGGTTGTAGTAAAAGAATACTTCATAAAATAATATCATAAAAAAGATTATTGTGAAAAATTATTTCGTTGCATTCCAAGCTTCAGACCCATGGAGGAACAGACTTACATTCTGAAACTATCCAGAATATATTTTCTCAATGATTTATTATATAAATTTATTATATAAATTCTATTAAAAATGAACACTTATTTTGTTCAATTTTTATTTGAAGATACTTTATTACTATATCAGATACTAAAATTTTGTACACGCCAAAGTTCGATGTAGAAGGTGTAGAAATTTTTACGAGGTAGTATAGTAAAAATCACGTGATACTCAGTTGATATTGTCAGCCGTTCGAGTAGAAACGGATCGCGTCATGATGTCGCGTGTCAATGACGAGCGCCACACTTAATGCATGCCATATAAGATACTTACTTACGCATCGTGTAACGACTTTTGGATAAGGCCCGTACATATTTTTGATTTCTGCGACGTTTCATCGCCAGATCTAAAGTAACCGCATCTGTGGCGTTTCTATATATCGGACCAACTAACATAAAAAATTCGCATGAATGTCCAAGAATATATAAACCGAATGTTGTTGTGGTAAAGGTTCTGTTATGTGTTAACGAAATGAACTGCGTCTTTACCGGGCTATAGAGCTCACGATAGAAGTCTGATTTACGAACATGACTCTTATCCGATTACATTGTCCAGTATGGATAAAGAACCACAGCATCCGGATCCGCCCTGCATTTTCGCCGTGGGTTAATAAAATTTACACTAGCCGACCTAAACTTAAAAAACTTGAATTTATCATTTCAACCTTTCCAAAACTAATTGATATACAATAGCTTGTATGTTTTTCCAAATGTTTCTTAAAACAACACATCGTGTACGGCATGATTCTAGAAATAAATAGTAAATAAATTTAATTGTAGTAATATGGGGTTGTAGTACATGTAAACGAGTCAAAACTTTATTCGCATAAGAGAGTGTTGACGTATAGTGGTAAGAGTGCGACTTTCGAATGTCCAGGTCCGAGTTCAATATCAGGGGAATGCATGTTTTTATTTTCAAATAAAAAATATGATAAAATATAAAAAATAGAATAAAAGTTTAAGGGGGTGCCATAGACGTACCATTACCGACTGAGCAATGGCCACAGTTTAAATCTTATTAAAAATAAAATACGTAGAATCACGAAAAAAAATAAAGAGCTATAATAGTTATATATACGTTCTATAATCCAGTAAAAGATTGAAGTCGAAATATCAAGTAGTTTTTGCATAAACTTTGAATGAAACTGAATTTTGTTTTGTTTAAAGTTTGTGCAAAAACCACTTGATATTTCGACTTCAAACTTTTACTGGATAATAGAATGTTCAAAATCACAGAGCAATGTGCTCTGGATTTTTGTGATTCTACGTATTTTATTGTTAATAAGCTTTAAACTGTGTCAATTGCTCGGTCGGTAATGGTAGGCTATGCTATCCCGTTAACAAAAATTACAAGTGGTTTTGTACAAAGCATATTCTGTCTTGTAAAGCTGTCACAAGCTGTAAAAATCCAAAAAATTACCATATAATTTAAAGAAAGTATTGTTAGAATATAAGTTTGGTAATTTTTTAGAGCTTATAGTTCATAGAAGCTTTATCTACCAGAATGGTAATTTTTACAAAGCTGCGTTTAATTTTTACTAAACATTTTATGATTGTAATAGCAAAATTTACTACAACTCAGTTTAGCACTTCTCTCGTATTTTGTGTAGTAAATTTCAACAAATAATGTTATAAAACATTTTTTTCGTGCTGTTAAAAAATTAAGAAACTATAAAATTGATCTTCTGAATATATGATTGTATTGTTATAAGTATTATCTTGTCCTCTCTAATTTTACAATTACACATTTTAAGTATGTTATTTGAAGAATTAGTGAAAAAATAAATTAAAAAAACTATTTTAATAAACCTATATGTATGAATCCGCTTATCCCATTTCCCCAATCTTTCGAGGTCAAAATAATGCATCGACCCCAAATTACTACGTCACAACCCATATAACGAAAAAAAAAGAAAAAGAATCGCGCATATATCTCAATCGCTCTGACGTCAAACCCCAATTCTGCGGCGCCGTAAAAAAATTTGGAACAGCCAAAAAATTTTCACCGTTACAGTCCGGCGCGACCCCGCCTTTCTTTCACTCTCGCGCAAAAATGTGCGCGCATGCACACAAAGAGATAAACGTGGTGGACGCCGGAGATAACGGAGTGAAGACAGAAAGAGAGAGAGAGAGAGAGAGAGAGAGAGAGAGAGAGAGAGAGAGAGAGAGAGAGAGCATGACACATAATGCGCGCGCGCTCTGTACTGTTTACATTATTAACGAACGATAGTGAATGGCTCACCTTCGACCCGACGGGACGGGACGCGAGAAATGGCTCGCCTTGTTTGTCTCCTCTTCTGCGGCCTGATCGGACTGAGCGAGATTCTCGCTGTAATATGGAAATTCAGCGGGAGACACGTGGTCGTGGTTACGCTGAATGCGTGAATTACTTCATTAAAGCAAAATTATAGCAATAGTGTAGATAATGAAATTTCAAATAACTGTTATTGAAATATGTTATGATAATAGCTTCTATCAAGTAGGGGAAAAACAGCCTACGCATTTTACGCTACTCGTGGAGAAAATTAGTATATGCACCACGGAAGTAAGTAAAGAATGTCTCATATGGCAGAGAATTGTCGTCCAAGCCGAAGGCGAGGTTCTTTTTTACTTTTCGAACTTTTTTACTCCCTAGGTGCATAATTTACTGTTTATAGCACAAATGTTATTTACAATGCATGACGATTCCATACAATTTTACATGCGGGTTGGGGAGGCCATACTCAATTACAGATTTCTGTATTTCATTTTTCATATTTGATATTTCCCAATCAATTTTCGTACTTTCAAAATTATTGAAGCACACGCACAATCTGTTCACTTCAAAGAATGTGCCTCTGTTCGACTATATCAAAAAATAAATTTGAAAAATCATTGAATGTCGGTAATTGTGTATAATCTATGTGAGTATGGCATCCTCTTGCACTTATAGTATTTGGGGCAAATTGTTGATTGGATGCAAAGTTTTTCATGATTTTATTGAAAAAAAAGAAGAAAAAAATATTCAAAACAACTCGGATTTCTTACAGCATCATAAAAAAAAAAATTCAAAAAATCATCATCAATTTTGATAAAAGAAACCTACGATTCCCCTTATACATTGTTAAATATTAATGAATACTTTTATGGAGAAATAAATTTAAAAACACCTTAAAAGAAAGCGACAACAAATATATTTTCATTATGTAAATTTATTAGTCGTGTAAAAGCCGCTGTCGTGAACAAGTGAGCATAAAATCTTATCGCAGAGAGCGGATGCTATTCATACATGCGAAATCTAAACTTATAATACGCTAATAAACGATAAACAATATTCATATCTCTGTGTCTGGCTTGCAATCCAGATTTGAAGCAACATTAAAACCTGCTGGACATAATTTAATCGCTGCTAATAATCCGTATAATCGATAATTATATTTTGTATCGAAAATATAAAGTTAATTGTAATGAGACCTTTTTGCATTTTGTTCAATAAAATTTCAATCACTGCCCATCTCTTAAAATAATTGAATAAATTTGCAGCTTTTATTAATTAGATGATAAAGTCAATTATTTTTCATTTTAAATTAGGCTATTAGATTTAATTTATTTCTTAGCAAGTGTTTAGTGTAAAAATGACTATTTTCTATTTGCGTTATCGCGGTTTCAACTATTTTAAAAAGAACATAAAATTTATTTTTATGTGCATACACATAAACTTTTATGCTGTTGTAACTATAACTGTGTTGTGCGTGATTAGTCAATCACTTGGAGTATTATTTTTCAACTTTTATAAATAACATTCATCAAGTGAAATACTCGAAAAAGCTGTCGATTTATTTTAACGAAGGAGCCAGAATGTATGACATAACCTCAACCCGCCAAAACACTCGAAGATTAAACAAACTGTTTTCCCCGTTTTACGACTTGCACGCGGTAGCAACAGTATATTTTCCTTACGTCCGCCGAATGTTTAGACGAAAATACTTTTACACATGCATACACGTGTATGTATGCGCGCGTCTATGTAGTCCCGCGAGACTCGATCCCCGTGACTAGCAACAACGGCTCTTTACAGTCATACCAAAGGCAATTTCTATATTGACTTCAATTACTCTATATGGAGAGAAATGCACGACATGAAGTACTTAGAAAGCCGCGTGAGGCCGGCAACAATTAGTATTGATTCCGTACGTAAAAATACTCGTTTGTTTTGGAATATGCAATCTTTCGTATACATGCAAATGATTTACACGCACTGAGTTGAAATAAAAACGATTAATCAGCAATAAAAGTAACATAAATTAAATAGCCACTATCAAACAATTTAAATTGATTTATCGCCCCCGAACGTATAGCCTTGAAAAACAATCATCAGCTCCGGAGTATATAAGGTGGCATAGAATGCGCTTCGTGAATTAGTAACCTTCGCAGTAATCATACCAATGAAACTCTGGCAATTAAGCTCCTCCCCGAGGGTAAATAATTACAAATATATACTCGTTCGCCTATCCCAGAAGATCTAGAAACGAGCCAAGACTTTCACCAGACTCCTCCCAAATACAGTTACTAAGAATATAATATACTCACATATTGCTTCAAGAGAGCATTGCACCTCAAGCATGCAAGTGGCAGATCGAAAGTGCTAGAACACGAGAGAAAGCTATAAGTCTATCTGGATCTTGGAGGAATCGCCTTGTCATACCTGAAGCTTACGCCGCAGCGGCGCCCTTGTGTCATAAGGGATCAGAGCGGCCTCGGAGAACCTGGCGACGCCAGGATTTTCGGAGCTCGTAAACCGGCGAAATCCGAGCGACCCCCGCACTTGGTAGAATCTGCAACTGTCAGCGGCTAGCTGGCGTCGCACCGTGCGGTAATGATCCTCCCCCCTCCCAATTAATAAAGAAAAAAATGAGAAGGAGCATCGACGAGAGGGCCGCATCGAGTGCAACGCACCGGTTACTTATCGCGCAGAAATACGCGCAGGCAAGAGGCGCTAGTTCGAGCCTCCTCTCCCAGCTAATTAGCGCGATCGGTTTCTCTCTCTCTTGCTCTCTCGTGATCGTGTCCCTCTCGCACCTTTCTTGAGAGACGAGAGCCGTGGTGGGGGGCGCGCTATGAGCACAGAGAGTGCTGGCAGGCTGCGAGGGGTGGGGGAATATTTACTCGGGCTATTCGGCGTGCCATGACGACGCAGGCGGCGACGACTCAGTCTCCCTCGCACTTACGCACGCGCCGGTCGCTTCCTCGCGCGCGTTCGTCTATATGCGTGCGTGCGTGCGTGTGTATGTGTGTGTGTCTGTGCGCGGGCGCGGGTGTCCGTTCGTCTGCTAGATAGACAGAGAGAGGAAGAGAACTCCTATGAAAGTGCGCGCGCCCGACGGCCTCCTCTTCTGCTGCTCCACTGCAGGTATATTCTTGGCTGGATAATACGCTGCTGCCGTCGTTCTCTTGCCGGAGAGATGAAGCGACGCAAAGCTTGAGTCTTTCTCTCAACAAGACTGAAGACGCGCGCGCGCGCGTGCGATTTTCTAGTTATTACGTAAATACGCAGGCTGTGCTTTTTTCGTGTTTATAAATGTATATACTTACCACACGCGCTGAGAGACTGAGAAAATCCGACGACTGAGATTCTAAGAGTGATACACATACAAGATATCGCGTTTATATAAATATATGAGTGAGGTGCGGGCGCGAACTGCTGACAGAAGAGTGCACGGAAACGCGAGTGCAAAAGAGTGAAGCATATTATACGAGCGAAAAAAGAAAAAAATAACTCTTCCGGGGACTCGAAATTTGAATGGCACCCGATCTGGAGAAGAAGAGAGGTGGTGAGCCGAGGGGGGCAGCAGCACCAGCTGGCGCCACAGCAGCACAGTCGGCGGCCGCAACAGCAGCGGCGGCAGCGGCAGCAGCGGCGCACTACGCCGCCGTCAACAGCAGCAACACGGGAGGCATGCAACTGCTGCAGCGCTGTCCCGGCGGCAACGGCACCTTCTTCAGCAATTACTATAGACACGGTAATTAATAAGCGCCCGAGATTACCTCGAGAAGAATAACTGTGCGTCTGTCTGTCTGTTTCAAGTTTCATGTGCACGGGCGGACGAACCTTTGCTTTCAAAATGAGATATATCCATTTTTCCTTTTTTTCTCGTTTTTTCTCGTTTAGAACAAAGTGGAATGCGGTATATTATTGTGTTTATAGTTTAGAGAGATTAAAATATATTATGTTAATGATGTTTTCGTCCTTTTTTAAATGGATATATACCCTCCGTTTGAATCCAAATCGTTTGTGTACGAGGTTTGATGGGAAAATCGTCATGGCAACATAATGATATTAATTGCTATAAAATATCAATGTTATTTTAATGACCAATGGAAACTTAAAGTTGTTTCAAGCGAAAATAATCACTTGAAACTCGATTTATTTTATATAAAGTTCAAAAGTTATCATTTATTGTTGCTATGCTCGTATTAATTTTGACAAAATTTCACATACGCCTCTCTGGATTGCCTTGCAGTGTACGATAAATTTTATCAAAAAATTCTCGCTGTATAGACAATTTGGTGATAAGTAAGAAAGCCAAATCATACATTCATTGTTATAGATATGAAAGCAATTGAAAAAATGTTCAGTATGACGTTTACAAAGTGTTAAATCTTGTTAGAACGACAATAACTTTCAATATTCAAAACTTTGGAATTTATCTTTTTTTGTTTTTGGAAATAGAAAAAAATTATGTAACAGTGGATGTTTTGACGTCTTTCTTATTCTACATCGACAGTCCCGTTTCTTACAATCAGTCTAAAAATCACATTATCACGAATTTGATTAATACTTACGGATCTATTGTTCTTAGCTTTTTTTTTACAATTCAAAGCAACTAGATTTGTAAAGAGAAATTACTAAAACAGTTATAAAAAAATATTTCAAAAGACGAGCAATCACCATTTTACTATTCTGTTTGAAGTTTCAAAGTATTTTTTAATACCATATGATTGATGAACATTGTCACTTTCAATGACTTGTTTAACCAGCCTGATAATTTTGTACATAGTAACTTAAAAGTAATACCAAAATCCAGAATTGATTCTTTTAAAATCGATTATTCATTGAAAATTATCTTGAAACTTTGTGAAAACACATTTATCTCCTAAAAGCTTATCACTCACAAAGTTTCGAGAGGTGCTGTTGCTGTCCGTCGTACAATCTCCGAACTATGTTCCTTGAAAATTGATTAAGTGGGCACTCGGAACACAAACCAGTTTTCCCAAAGAAATTACTCGATATTCTTGAATTTTATGCTCCGTAAAACGTGTGGTGGATGCGTCTATTAAAATGAAATTTAACATAAGTTGACTGATAAAATTAAAATTTTCTCGCCATCAGAAACAAATAAAAGTGCCATTGACCGAATTGTAAAATACGTATTTACATTTTTTTTCTATTATCAAATTCTTGGCATTCGACTCGACAATATGTCTTGTAGTGCAAATGCAGCATACTAATATTATCGCGCAAACATATCAGTAGTCAGTTTGACAAAAATAAACAAGTTGGTATTGGTTTGCTATGCAATCAAAACAAGTCATATATGTGTGCGAATATTCATAAAAACCAGTTAACCGAATATACATACTATTTTCATCTGAAAATTTGAATCAGTTTTTATATAGCCAAGAAAATCTTAAATCAATAGATTTTACGTAACTAAATACAAAATAAATTGTACATACGAATAAATCGTTTAACTTGTGATCAAAATATACCTTAAGAATTCTTTCACGAGTATGCCTGACGAAAATATTTTTTATTATTCAATTTCATTTATATGTATATATCTTTATATAATGAGTCACTTGAGCACGTAGACTAGATTACCCATTCGGCGTTATAGTACATTGAGTCATAATCCACATTACTTAACTGCACCTTTTTAGAGACTTTATATCTCACGCTTAATAATTTCAAAGGACGTACGCCATAAAATTAAATTTTCAAATTATCCTGTACTAAATAAAGTGTACAATAACAATATGTTGATTAAAGGGGGGATGAGACGCAGTTTGATAAATATTGAATTGTTCTTTGTTTGAAGATTATATAGAAAGTCGAGATTAATGGGCTGTTTACACTTGGTTCGTCGTGCATTCGATTTCATATTGCTTTCACTATATTATTACTGACTGTCTTTCTATAAAAATGTTGATAAATGCTTCAATAAAGGCAATATAACGAATAAGCAGTAAGGTTATCTCTAAAATCGTGTTTTACTAGATGCTTGCAAAAACTACTCTGCACAGACAAAGGAGCTCGCTTATTCATTTATATTCAAAACAAACCTGACTGTAACATCCTATAAAAATCAATATAAAACCATATATCTCGTGATTCCTCAAAAACTATATGTACAACGCTCGTTGTCCAAACAACATAAAAAGTACACATCGAAGGCAATCGATAAAGGCTCGCACAATTAACCTAAATTCGCCTCTGTCTCTCTCGTCTTCCCTCCTCGAAAAAGTACTTGTGAATTTGATAAGGGACTGTCATGCGGAGGTGTGTGACACGATGACTCGTTTCAATTTTCTCGTTCTTTGCTCGCGGGAAGAAGAAGAAGAGCGATGGCGATGCCTCATCGCGTCCGTGGAGATGAGCGATTACGAAACGACCAGAAAAATGATATATACCGAGAACGAGAGAAAAAGGCCGGAGCAAAGTATGTATTGGAAATATCTCTTTTTACGTACAAGTTTTTTTCAGCGAACTTTAATACCGCTACTTTTCATTGCGGCTTTAGAGCTGAAATGACTCGTGTAAACGGTAGTCGATAATAGTTGTGCAAATAGCAGAACATTTTTTCGATATGGCAGTATAGGTTAGGTGGTGTATTAAATATATCTCAGAGTATCAAATTTTAAATACAAAATTATTATATAGTAAATAACAAAATATAATTCTATAATTCGATATATAATTTTCCTGAGATTAAAAAAGCAGAAAGTAAACTGTATTGTTGTGATTTTCTTTATCACAAGATAAGATTGTACCATTGTTTTTATACAGCTTTGGTTATAATTATGGCTCATTATTATTATTCTACAATAAAAATTAGATTAGTTTAAAAACAAACCGATCTAAGCAAACGACTAAATAGTTTGCATATTTATTAACGAGCAGTAGAAAGGTAGATTATTATAGCCAGTGACGACAAAGACGTTGATATTAATTTGATATTTATAGCAAGGGATAAACAGTTCTATTTCGAAGGGGACTCGTAATTTCTTAAAAATAATTCATAAGGTTTGGATAGTAAACACATTACTGTTGATGCAAAAACCTTCGTGAATAACTTTTTATATATGGAAAAAAAGTTCATTTAAAATCACCATACTTTGCTAGAAAATTAGGAAAAATCATTGTACTGTAGTGTGTAGAATTTCCTATATAGTACCGTCATTTTTTTATTTTTACAGTCTGTTGTAGCTTTACAAGACGATAATACTTTGTATAGAACTACTTGTAATTTTCACTAAACTTTTTTTTCAGTGCATATAAAATTCGACACTTTTGTTTCTAATATTGCGGTATAACCATTTAGTACATTAAAAGTATTTTCATCTCTACTACTACTTTGCAAGTAACCGCAATTTCTTTGGATCAACAGGCAACTTTTCCTCGTCTCAGATCACAATCGCAATCAACGCATACTCCCTGTAGTGCAATTGTGCGTATATAAATTAGTACCGCACTTGGACTTAACGTGGATATGTAAAAAAATGAATAAATAAACGGGTTGTCCTCGATGCTGAAGCGTGAGGCTCTGACAACAACCCGGCCAACGAGAGGTTGCGCCATCTCTAGGCTCTCAAGGTCACCTGGAATCCCGAAGGATATACAGTACTGACGGCCTTCATTTTCTTTCTTTCTTGTTTCTCCATGTTTCGCGTTATGTTCATTCATTGAAGGAAGACGAGAGGAATTGGTGATGTCAAATCAGCGATTGGTTTGAGAGAATGAGACGTGTTGTACCATCAGATTTTCTACGATCATAATATTGTGACTTACGTTAGTTTAACATTATTCGTAGATTATTGAAGTTATTCATATGCTTAAATTTACCAGAACCTATTGGAATAAAAAGTTTTCAAATATTGGTGACCTGCTACAATGCTCAGGCCACTTGTTCGAGACACAAAAGAGATGTAAATGAAACAAAACATCTTCGTTCAGGCTTATTTAACACTCGACTAATTATCTTAACAGTTACTTAATTTCTTTCGCAGAAAAATCTTCAGCTTTTGACAGTAGGCTATACGATAATATTATAATGAACAATTCGTTGATTAGCATCCGAGTGAGAATAAATTACGGAATAAACAAAATAAACTGAAGGAATAATAAGTACTGCTTACAATTCAGGTTCGGTAATAAAATTCTCATTTATCGAAACGTATACTTGTCGCGCGGGCATAGCAACCGACATTATACATCCGCGTCTTTATTCGAGCACGCCTCAAATGGCCTTTTTATTAAGAATTGTTTTGTTATTTGCATTTGAAATGCAATTATAAATTGTTATATCTACACCCATCGCCAGAAAATCGCATCGTCTCGAACATGTTTATTTCGCTGTAATATAGTTACAGCCTTATCGTGGCTTCAGCTCTTATGCAATCGTTACATGAATAGCTGCGCTGGCTCTCTCCGTGGCCAGCATCAAGGAGGTATCTCTAACAATCTAGCCGGCACAGATACCTTTGAACACGCGAGAAGGAAGCTCACAGTGGATTCAATCGATCGATCGATTGCGTTCCGCGTTTATTTCGGTAGGGAAGAGAGACTGATAAAACGGCGATTTATCTTTGTCATATTTACCCATGATTTATGGAAGAGCAATAATTGAAGAAATGCGGAAGCGGGCGCATTTGTTTAAGAATTGATAGAATCGTTTGTTTAAGCTAAATAGGTGTGACTCTTTTTAGTACTCAGTCTTTTCGCTTTTTCTCAAAGTCCAGGTTGATTGTTGCAACTGCTTTATTAGATCCGAATTTCTTTACTTATATATATTTTACTTTTTTCACTCGAACACACATGATATGTTATTATGCACATTGATTGCACGGCTGTTGCCAAAAGTAAAGTGGAGTAATATGGAGGTATTCATTACTAGAAAGAAGAGCAGTGCCGTAAAAGCGCCGAAACAATATGAGTTTTTCTTCTCCGCCCGCAGGGGAATCGATAAAGTCATGCCATCAAAAACAAGCACATAAGTCTTAATGCTTGTGATAATATTGGCATAACATCGGGAATGACAATGTTTTCACGTACCACCTCTATTATTAATTTATCCGAATTATACGTCAAAGTTTCGCTATATTAGAATCATGTAATTTCGTTGTATTCTCTTCGGAGACGAGTATAGCTTAAATATCGTGCTTATATAGCACTCTCAACGCTCCTAAATATTAAATATTTATGAATGAAATATTATAGACGATCAATCTTTCTGTGCGACATATTCGAGTTTGATGAAACTTATAAATTTTTTTTTTCCTGAAATCGTTTCTGCGTCAAAACCATCATTTATGCATTACATGCGCAGAAAGCGCTTATATATTTTTTCCCTCTAGCACAGACACGGTAATTTGCAAATTTATTTGTTAGCCCACTGTTTGTTAGGCGCAAGTGTTGCGCGCGCGCGCGCGCACGAGACAGACAGAGAGAGAGAGATAAGGGGCTCTAGATAGGTAGTCCGTGGATCCCTAGCTTATTGATTCATGCTAATACTACGTACACATGCACACGCCTACGAAAAGATGGGGGCGCAAAGCATCAGTCACACCACGAGAGAGGAAGACTGGCGCGCGCCGAGAGAACAGCTGTACAGATTTTCAATTTTTATTTTAACGTCATGACGTGGATCTGCGATATACTGTTTGCACAGTTTGCCGACGACGCACGGCTTTAATAAGTCTCTCAACGTACAGCTGCGCCCCGAACTACAGGTTGTACCCACTCTAAATCCCTTTTGTGTTTGATCAAGTTTTCGGCGCTCGTTTGCTTTCCGAGTTTTCTGATAGATAAACGGCCTCGAGAAAAGACGCACGACTTGTGTGCTCGAGACGACGAGATGGCTGCACTGTGTGAGGGAGTAGTCTATGTAATATATGGGGCATTTCGTTCGTTTATATACTATGCTTGCCTCGATGGTTGACGAAAAAATTCAAATTCGCCCGATAACGTATGCGGCTGAAAGGTGTACTCAAATATCCTGTTCTACGGAACGGACATGGAAAGGGAAAAAAAATACACGTATGCCGTAAACGCGGTTTTCAAGTTTTGCTTCGATTTGCCTTCGGACAATATTTCAAACGACGATTTGACCGCGAAGGAAGAGAAAAAGCGCAGAGTTGCGTTCGTCGCACATAGCATCTGTATCGAAAGCTTAGGTATTTGGTAAACGATCCCGGACCGTAATGTCCATATATACGCTTGAAAAATTGAGCAATCCCATAAAAAAGAAAAAGGTAAGACGCAGATGGCCTACGTGATTTTCGGTGCAAAGCAAAACTGTGATGTGTATATAATGTGATTCAAGAAAAGCGGCATGTAAATTATCAGCCGCCCGGCCGTTCATGATTTTCTCGTAACCTTTACTCGTCGCTTGTCGCCGTGTGTAGGTATAATTAAAGCGAGCCTGGGAAAACGGGACCTTGGCGCTATGTAAATAATCGTTTCGGCGTTAGAAATCGTCGTTATGCGGCGAAAATTAACTGTGTCAGCGAGCGCATGCGCTTAAACGCCTGCTCAAGTCAAAGAGAGACGACGCGCAAGTGCGATAGCGATCCAACAACAACAGCAGCAGAAGCAGCAGCGAAAGAAAATTTACTGCCTACTGCCGTGGTGTAAAATTAGCCGCGGGGATATCGCGCGCGCCGGTCAAGACACTCGCGCGGGGGAACCGATGTATATTGTTAACGAGCGCCGATCGCCCCAAGAGAGCTGATTGATTTTTAAGGAAGAGAGACGCAGCGCGCCAAGCTTTATCGAAAACGCATATAATAATTGTTTTCAACTGCAAGACACACCGAGAGAAAGAGAGACGGCGCGCGCGCGGACATGTAACGCTCACGTGCTCGTTTCACAATGTCGATGACGAAACGGGCGTCGGGCATCAATTATATGTGTGTGTGTGTGCTCTAGCTTCTCTCAGAAGAGGCGGAGAGGGAGAGAAAAATTTCGAGAAAATTTCGGTTTCTTTTATCGCGAGCGAGCGCCCCGCTGATACGCGGTTATTGTGTCTAATCGATATATATCCTTCGAATTGCAGTGGAAGGAAATCATTATTATATTTGCTGTATAATGCTATACTTACGTATTCGAGAGAAAAAGTAATGAATAATGTATGAAGAACAAAGTTTAGTCAATCCGCGGTTTTATATCTTTCATTGACAATTCCGAATATACTCGACGCTTTTTATAATAACATGTAGAGAGAGAGAATGTGGTGATTATTTACACAGTAGAAAGTCAGTTGCCTGATAATGTAAGAAGCAATATTAATGGCCCGTAATATGTTTCTGTAAAACTTTCCTAAAAGTCGCATATCATATAGGAAATCTATTTTTATTTTATCATTTTTTCATTTATATATACCGGCATAAAATTTCCATGCAGCGGGAGAGAGAGAGGGAGAAAGAGCAGGCAGTTTAATTTTTTCACCCGTCGAAGTACTCGACTCGATCGTGGTTCTTTCAGATTAAACCGCACATGTATGTGCAACGGTTCTCGTCCTTCTCGTATTAAGAAATTATGGCCACATTTTGAAGCGAGTAATGGCCGGATTGAGTGAAAGGCGAGCGCGCGATCTTATATATTGAAAAGTTCAATCTCATAAGAAATAACACGTTATTATCATAACAGCTGATTTTATTTTGATCGTTACAACTTCACACGTACATATCATGTTCAATAAGTACGAAATTATTTTACGAAATCAGGTCGGAATTAAAAAAACCCGCGGTACGGACGCATCAATGTGCAATATGAGCTTGTTGCACTTGCACCAGCGCCCCGCCATTAAGTATATACTTAGATACGCACAGGTTATCTAACTCTCCCGTATGTATTGTCGACACGCGGGTTTCCTCGTACAACAGAAACCGGAGAGGGGGAGAGAAAAAAGGAGGGAAAGGCCGCGGGACAAGGTTCTCAAATCGGTGCCAGGAATTCGGGGAACACGAGCCGGAGTATCTTAACCACCCGCCCAATAATTTTGCAATCCGACGGCGTACAAGTGCTTTCAGTGCAATTTTTTCGCACCTTAGATAAGGGTATTGGTGGCGCTCGTAGCTTCTTATGTTTACTAATAACAATTGTTCGAACTTATAAATAAATTGACGCTGAAAATCTCTGTTTTAGCGTATTTTAGGGCAAAGAAAATATTACATTTACTCTTTACTGCACAATTAAAGCGGGAATATTGGGAAAGCTTTCAGGATTAATTAAGAACGAGCATTAAAGGCTATTTTATACAGCTTATGAATTTAATAAAATTGCACAACGACGTTCCTTTTGCAGTCGACACGAATTTTCGCATTAATCTCGGCACGTATAAATATTTATAATTCGAGGAGAGGGAAAGAAAAAAACTAATATGTGGAAATTAAAATATAATTAACATCGCGCGCGCGTGCGCGCGAATTAAAATGTGTCAATACTAATCTTTGCAAAGACGAGACAAAAAAAAAATTGAAAAAGATTACGAATAAATATGTTAATCTGATTATAAGGCTTCCATTATCTACAGCGACACTTAATTTACGGTTTTCCAGAAGAGAGAATGAGAAAGAGCAAAGAACTCGTACTCTCCACTCGTCCTTCGCCAATTTGTTTATCAGCCGCAAGAGATATGCGCAAACTCGCTTATCTCTCTTGTATCTACATCATCACTAATAAAACGCGTACATGAAAGAGGAAAAAAAAATTACGCATCAGCTTCGAAAGATTTTTTTTTGCTAAAATCTCGGCTGGGCATAGAAAACATTAAATTTTTTGTTTGCTAAGTCGTTCTTCATATTTAATTTTTGGACTTTTAGTTTGAGTTTTCCTTCCACTTTGCAAATAACGCCGTAGAAGGCAATTATCCAATTAGGTAAAACGAAAATTCGTGGATTATTAATCAGCAAAAATATTCACTCTCCGTGTAGGCGGTTAAACATTGATGTATTTATCAGCAGACGGTAATACAAATTTTAACAGGTGTCGTATAGGCGCTGAGCAAATATTACAGCAACGTTATCTCTCACTTCAGCCGGTTACATTAGACAAACAGACACACTATACTAAAAGTTAAAATTCCTAGTAGAAATAATTTCTATTTTAAACAATTTCACGCTGCTAAAGTGATCTAGATGACCCAGAAAATCAAAGGTATATAAATAGCCTTGAAATTTGATGTTCCAAACAATATCAGGCACCTCGTGCTTCCTCGTATGTAAATAAAAAGGCACACACACACACACATACCGCGACGCTTTTCTGACGTCAATCGCCATGCCGCCGCGTTCAGCTCACCGGAGGAATTAGTGCAGCGATTTTTCGAAACTGGCGCGCTTTATCTCTCGAGGCCCATAGTTTTTCTCGAAGTAGGCTATCAGAGAGAGAGAGAGAAAGATGCCGAGAGAGAGAGAGAGAGAGAGAGAGAGAGAGAGAGAGAGAGAGAGAGAACGTGGCAAGGAGGAGCGATGGCAACCATGACGGGGCAACCAAAAGTCACGTCGGAAAAAAGCTCGGAGCATGTCGCTCTGTTGTAATCGCCCGTCCAGTTCATGTATATATTTTAATGCGGCTGTATATATGTAAATGTGTGTGTATAGAGAAATGAAGCGTGGTCGACGTATATGCTGGATCGGTTTTCCATACGATGGCGGCGGCGGCGGCTTACTTTAAAAACCAGTTCTGGAAAAGAGAAAATTGCTGTTTTTCTCTTTAATCTCTTTATTTTCTTTCGATGCATTCTTGAAGGCCGTCGGATCACGTAGGCACCTGATTGTTGTAATGCTTTTAATATAACTTGTGCATTTTTCATATCACGCAAAGTAAATTTTCTCGTAATAATGCTTACTGTTATAAGTATTAATTTTTTCTCGAAATTGCTTTTTATAACTATTTTTAATGAATCACGGTAATTTTTTAATTCTGTAAGGCCCATATTCTTTTCTTCAGTTCGGGGCAAAATTACGTACATGGCGAAATGAAAACGGCTTTGTAAACATTACAAAAACTGCTATAATGCTGTTTATATTCTGGTAAACAATCTGATATGATTATCCAATGCGTGTAATAAATTCTAATCCGAGTATGTAAATCTAGAATCCTATAACTTTTGTTGCTTTTATTGTTCATTTAAACGAAAAAATATTTATTTTTAAATTCATAAAATTTATTTTTAAATCAATACATATTTAACTCTAGTGACGGCAAAATTGTAAAGTGTAAAGAAATTAAATTTCACATACATAAACATATATCATAAAATACAACAATAGGTAGAACGTGAAGCACAAAATTAGCAAGTTTTCTTCTCTCGAATTGAGTGCTCTCGAACATAAGCCATCCTCTCAAGACAAACCCACTCGAATATACATTTCTGTAACTCTCTATACGACGGCTGAACGAAACGAAGAGTCGAAACAAAAAAAACGAGGCAAAAGAAACTCCAGCAGCGGCGTGCGAGCAATTAAGCCACGCGCGCGTCTATCGGCATTTGTCATTGCCACGTTTCGCGCCATTGTGCGCGGGCTTCCCTCGAATGTTTATGCTAATAGTTTTTTAGCGTACATTACCAACTGGCTGATCGCCGTCCTTGGGATGTTCGACCGAAGGCGAGGAGGAGGCAGCAGCGGTTAGCGCCATGCCCCGTTCACGCTGTTTATCAATGTTTATCGATCTCGTTATCGGCCTTTCATAAATTCACTTCAGTTCGCAAGTTGAATTTTAGAGCATTTGCAGTGGCATGGAAAGAAGAATTCTTCGGCAAATAGAAGGGAATTCGGGTCAGGGTGCCCCGGCAATTTGACAAGGAATTAGCGGGCTTCTCAACCAAAAATTTCCCTCTCTCTTGTATGACTCGAAAATGCGACGGTAGCTGAATGTTTTTTTTTTCTTCTAGAAAGAACTTTCGAATGAAAAGCCTGGTTTCCGCGTCTGCTCAATCTACGCAGAATGTTTTGTTTTACGTAATAAGAGCATAACCATAACAACTTTTAAGGTTATCTGCTGCTTCTAGAAGTTTGTATATTTCTGCCTACTCTCTTGAATGTAGTATCTTTACAACGATATGGCTATATAGAGAGGCAATAAAAATCCAGAGGAAATAATAGAGCTCGAGATGAGATAATACATTATTTAACCAAGTTTGCTAACGAAACTCCTGTAACCGTAAACAAAGTGGAGTGGATCACGTGACTCAAGGAGTATGACGTCACGCCTTAGTCACGCGGTCACGTGACCAACCGCTTATACTCACCGCGCTCTCTGAGTATTTCTATTTTGGAGTGATTTTAACTTTGAGTTTTCGTCATTGCCTGCTGTTTACAATCGTCGCATGCAAGCCTCGTATTAAATTTGATGAAAATCTAAATTCGTAGATAATGACTTGTTATTCTTCGATACGTTTTTCCGGCTATTCTGAAATTAGTCCTGGGCAAACTAGACCCAGCGTGAATCATCTCCGAATTAAAAACAAGGATAACATATTAACTAAAATAAATATACCGGCTAGGCACTGCTCAACTCGTATTATATTATTTTTAAACGAACGTCCCTTTTGTGTTTGTTTATTGCTCTACATACTTGCACTGTCATTTTTGTTTTCAGTCTACCTGATTAATTGTATATAGCAAGAGAGATTATCTGCATTTAAGCTTATAAAGTATTTATAAATTCTCTGACTTTATCAAATTATTAATGAAATACTAAAAATAATTGGTTTGTTTACGTAGCTTGTTAAATTGTCTCATTAAGTCTAGCGGCCAGTAAAATTTATGCTCAAATCATGCATCTGGCGTACGTAATTTTATAATTATTCATAAATTACTCAAATTTACCTAGTTCTCAAAAAATCGTGATTTATTATACGTTCAAGTTTGTAAATAAGCACCAAGTTAATTTCAATATAATTATTTTATTTTTACTCGAAAAATTGTCTTAATTGCATTCGACGAAACTTGTCGAGTGCTCCATACCGTGTTTACCTACAGTAGCATTCGATAAAAGATTACTGGGCAGAAACAGATTATTAATTTCGATCTAACAACTCGCTTAAACTCGGTTTTATCTGGCTGTGTATAGACTGTAACTCGCTGCACAATAGCATATAACGACCGACGGTCTAAAAATCAAACAGCGTTCGAGTCAAAAACTGTCTCTGGTGAATTTTCACCAAGTACCGATTTCATCCAGTTCTTATATAAAACATGACAACGCTGATGCAAAAACCGCGCGCGTTTACCAAGCCGTAGCAATTCGATAAAGGCGCTATCAGGCTGGCGAACCCCTTGAGAAAAAAAAATAGGATGCAATCCGCGTATCACCGATAAGCGTCAGCGGCATTTTAGCCTGCACAAGTGCGTACACAGAGACACGTGCTACATTATACAGAACCGGGATCGGTGAACTTCGGTATACTTATGTCATCAATGCCGCTACTATTTTTTTCATAATCGCCAGCGTGCGCGAGTTCACGTGACGCCGAGTGATCTGGCGAGCGCGATAAACTTTCTTCGTATTTTTTTTATCTTACTCTCCTTTTTTTTCTCGCGACACGACGGCGCGTGAATCATCGACGACGCATAATTAGGTAACTGAAAACTATACGCGTAGTTGCATTGTCCTTGCCGCGCTGCAACTTGATCATGTTTTTACCGGATCGCGAGGAGCCGAAGAAGCAAACCCGAAGATACCACCAATTCAATCTTTATTCCTCGGGGAGGAAATAAAACTGCTTTTTGGCTGAGTCATCACGAAGGCGTATTCGGAGACTTGGAAATGACGTAACGATACGCTACGGTAATTTTGAAAACCGCTTCCGCGTGCGTGTTACGGGAAAAAAATTCAAAATTCGATTTTAAAGCCTGCGGTATAATGTATTCAGAAGCGGAGAGGCGGCTAAAAATACCAATCCACTGCGGCGCGAAATTACGAAAATTCGTATAAATAGCCTTTTAAAAATACGTCAGAATGAGATGCGTGAACCGTCGCACGGGAGATTTAGATCCGATCTATTTTCAATGGACCTGCACTCTTATACATACCTGTCTCCCCAATATACTTTGATCTGGTAATTAATCGCATGAATCTACCGATTAAAATGTCCATAGCGCCTAAATAAAAAATCCGCAGCAAGATCCTCTCGCCGAATTATCGTGAAAAGTCGTATAATAAGCGTCACGTATACAGCATCAGCCGCGCGTCATCCGTTTGACACACGTCACGAGTTTTCACGCTCGGCAAACAGACAGACGCGCTTGCGCATTATGCAAAGCAAACACAACTGCAGAGACGCGAGTGCAATTGCATGGAGTCGGTCGTTGACATCGCGCCGTAATTTTCCTCGCGGATCATACTCCTCCGGCGTCAATATGTGCATGCGTGCGTGATGTGCTAGTGTGAGTATATAAGCGGCGGCGCCTCCTTCCTCTCCCACATACATACACACCTCGAGGAGAAGGTGTAACCCGGCGCGTTTGCGGACGGCCCTTTTCGCAATTATTCCGACGGCTACGTTTGCTTTTCTATAGATAGAATCTTTGACGACTCTCTCTCTCTTTCTCTCTCTGTCGTTCTTTCTTATCTCTCTTTCTCTCCTTCGCTTTCTCTCTGACGCCCGCCGCTGACTGGCTTCATCTCCTACGTCTTTTTCTCTTCCTCTCTATCTGTCTTTCTCCTACTCGCTTTTGTTCGCCTTTTTATCTCGATTGCTCTTAAGTTCGCCTCGGACTTGATTGACGGACAATGATTATGTCTCTCTCTCTCTCCCTCGTGATGTTCATTTCGCCGCGTTCTCCTTCTCTCTCACTCTGTCTTTCAAGAGCATTTGTAGCGTCGCTCCGCATTGTCTTCGTGTGAACATCGTTGTAAGTTTGCGAGAAAACTTGTTTTTATTGACTTTCATTTTCGCGGTTTGTTTATACCACAGCCTGTCTTTTCTATCGTATTTTTTTTTTTGTTTGTTTACGATTTATTACTTGTTCCCATATTCTTCTCCAAGATATTCATATATTAATATTATTATCTATAAAAATAAAATATATTTAGTTATGAATACAAAAGAAGCTTTTTAAAATAATTACAAAATGTTAGTGTAAATGTAATCACGCTTGAATTATCCATTTCTACTCAACAAAACTTTTATTCTCCTCGTGCCTGTTTTTCTGCAGTCCTTCTATTTGTTGGCATCTCGCAGTTTGATTGACGCAAAAGATTATATCTGCCCTCCCCTTTATTGTTTTAACGCTCGCCAGCGTCAGACACGCATCTTGTAAATTAACTCCGCGCTGTTTGTGCGCGCATGTACTTATACAGCGTTAATAAATCTATCGAAACAACTTTTTGAAAAAAAAGCAAAAAAATGACTGAATTATACATACGATAT
Source organism: Torymus auratus (assembly GCA_900474315.1). Taxonomy (NCBI): domain Eukaryota; kingdom Metazoa; phylum Arthropoda; class Insecta; order Hymenoptera; family Torymidae; genus Torymus; species Torymus auratus. The sequence goes on along the minus strand of UXGD01002327.1, from coordinate 1,614 downwards.
AGCTCGCATAATCGAGCGCGCACCACGAAAAGTCATATAATACTGTTTTCTTTCAATTGTGCCAGTTTTCGCCATCCGTCAATTTTATATGCGACTCGGTTTAATTCCACTCGCCGATATATTTTCGTTGGCATAACAAATAAGCGCACGCGTGCACTCGCGGCTCTGCACCCGGGTGAGTGAGATGAGCTTCGCCGCGCTCGGGTTCATCCGCAATTCGCTCATCGACACTTTCGACCGAGTGATCAGCTAACGCATTCCTGGCCTACGTGCGCGCCGAGGCAGTTATTTGAAATAACCTTATATTTCGCATATTCCATTGTTTGTTGTTTCGAGCTTAAGAATAAACTGTTTTTCTAGTCGTTCAGGGAGTTTGGATATTGAGTATATATAGAGGTGTTTAGAATGTTACGTATAATGATGATAATTAGTAATAATTTGTGTTGTTCAAATCAGAAAAATGTAAAGATATTTCAAGGTAAAAAAACTTCCAATCAAGCTATTGCTTAAAAACCGGTTATTTTGATTATAAAATACCCCCTTTCTCATCATCTCGGAACTTTACTTTTTACAATTACAAGTGTAAAAACTTTAAGATCCAACAAATAGATCATCGTGACTAGAAATTCTTATCGCACAGGTAAAAGTTTATGAATAAAACTATTACCTTGAGAAAAGTAGAAAAAAAATAGCTCGCGAGTACAGCATGACAAAAGTGAATGACTTGGCGAATTAGTGACCCATTAAACTAATGTAGAATCATTAACTAATGTGTACATCGGTCGTTGCTCTTAATAATACTTATGTCGGCATTCGTCATCCGATATAACATCGTCATTTATAAAAATGACTATCGACATCAATAAATTTCGAATTTCCAAAATAAACGCCAAATAAACGCGCAGTATCCCGTCAACACAAAACCTTCGCACGTAGACTATTGAGAAACTGCCGCTGTGGATTAATCGAGAACTTCATTTCTCTATCTGTAATGCTAATTATTTATCGATATATTCAAATGAGTTTTTTACGAGCCCCGTTATTGATTGGCTCGACGTGAGATTATTATCGCGCTCGGCCGTAATATAGAAAGGTCGCACATAATAGCTTATATATCCAGAAGAATCCTCCTATCCAGAAAGACGCGCGCGCGCACTCGCGGTTTTATCGCGTTATTTACACTTCTTCTTCGTTTTTTCGTGTAAATTTAGCGCAAAGATTTTCCTGTTCGGGTTTGGATATTAATTGCGTGAGTTAAACGGCCTTTGTTTGGAAGAGTTAAGAGGCATACAACCGAATGACTTTGAATAAAAAGCTGTTCACTTTTTTAAACCGTGGGCTGTTCGAATAGCTCACCGTTTATCTCGATTTTTTGAAAATATTTTTGGAACGTCGTTAAAAGATAATCTTCTTCAAACACAATAAAATCACTGATTTTCCTCAATTCAAATTCTAAAATTTATAATACATTAACAATACAAGTATGTTTTGAGTGCATTTGCTGCGATATTGTAATATCGTTCTTTTTTTTTTTTTTTTAATTATCGAGTAGGTAGTTCACGTCGAATAATTATAGTTGATGGACAAACATGATGATTTCGAGTACTTTTTATC
>UXGD01002326.1:0-26838 GCA_900474315.1 Torymus auratus | reverse complement strand
ATAATATATAGTACGAAATAGCACTTCCCAAAATTTAGTGCTCATTTAGTGCCTCACTTTTGTGGTCCTAAAATGTCACTTTACGTCCTCAAAATGAAGGGTCAAATAAGCATTGTACGCCTACACTGAGAAAACGATATCAAAAAATTATTTATGTATCATATCAAATATGTACATAATTTACTTTGAAATACACAAGGATATTAGTCAGAGAGTATAAATTAAATCAAATTTTTTACTACAAATGACTATGAACGTCAAATAAAGTATTAGACAAATATGATGACATATAGCTAAATATGCATTTTTTATGAAGACAAAAATTCCCCGATATCGTCAAATCATGCGTACACATGTTTACACGCTTGTAATAACTATTACTTAATGACAGAAAAATAGACACTTGTGCGAACCGCAGGCGCTTAATCATGAGTCAGAGTGCCATTAAGAACTTAAATTAAAATTGTTATAGGGCTACACTTCTTTACTGCAATTTCTGCATTACCGAACTTTTTGGCCTTTTCTTTCGGTTGCCGGAACCAAAAAAGTTTCTCAATGCATTGAAGTTGCGAACAAATTCTGTTTCGACTTCTTCACGACATAAGCAAATGATCTCATAATAATAATATAATTGTTGTTTTGGTGTTATGTGTCTAGACAAATAGTCTCGGAAAATCCCCATCTGCGGAATATCGGTTTTTATTGCAAAACAACGATATTGCGGAACTTCTTTTCTGATCGAGTGTATAATCGGTGCACATATCGGTAACTAGTTTGGTGTCTGATTAAAAGTATATTAATTGATCTCGTGTTGACGCGCAAGAAGTGCGTTAGTAATTTATTGCAGATATGTGATTTGTTGCTATGCGATGATGATGATCGTTGATATTGCAACAGACTTTGAAAGAATACAAAAATGCAATAAATTAGTAAGGCATTGTTTTTACTGTAAATAGAGTCTGGGGTATTTCTGTGATGATATCGGAAAAGAGGTTCTAATACCGTTCGCTTTGTCGTGAAGAGCGATATTCTGCAACTGGTATTTCACATTTCATTTATCAAAAAAGAATTTTGAAAAAAATTTAAGTGATTACCGTTTTTTTTTTACTTTTGAAGTCTTACTCATAGATTTGAAGAAGTAAGAATTATAAAATTAATCAAATTATGATCTAAATGTCCATCCTTACATATTAATATACCATTGCTCTAATTATTATCAAGTTAAAAAAGAGTTAAAATTCTCTTCGTTTTATTATTTCTTGTATCAACGCACTACTACGTTTCAATCACAATTTTAACAAAGAAACATTCAGAAACACTGGAGAACGCGATCTGTTGATGATTGCACATGCATGCGAAGGTAAATTCTCTCTTCTTCACGTGCAGCGCGTAATGGTAACCTTAAAAATGAGGGTCTCTTATAAGAGACAAGCGAAGTGTCTGGCAAATACAATCGGCAGGCCTGACACGTGCTGAAAAAAACTCTCCGCGTTGAAAACAGTGAGATATGACATATTGCGACTCCTGATTTTTCGCAATTTAAATCGACCCCGAATTTAAGGTAATGACTCGCTAATTGGAAGATCGAATGATTTTGCGGATTGATGACATTTTTTTTTCGTGTGCAACGTTTTTGCATACTTCAACAAAGCATCAATTTTACTTAGAAGTGTCGGAAATTAAAAGAAAATGCTAAATTCAAATTGATGACTAAAGAATACATAATTTTATGGAGGAAGAAATTATTCTGATCGACGCTTAATCACGTGGATTTTCAATAAAAAAAAAGAACTTCTCATTGTTTCCAACTTTCATTTAAATAATTTAGCTATTTTTAAGTTTATGATCTACAGGATGTCTCATGCGTATAATACAATTTGCGCTTTTACTCATTCGGATTCCCCGACGTAGCCGTCGATTCCTTTATTCTATAAGCATAGTTCGTGTGCGGTTGTCATTTTTACGACGCGCTAAAGACGCGTATTAATTTTTTCCGTTTAATGAAAAGAAATTAAGAAAAACCGCGAAGCATGCTGCTCGACAGGTGCTTATAATACAGTCTGCGGCCAGCAGCGACGACCGTTCATGCGTACTCCATGTGCTTATTTAGCTTCATAAGAAACACTGAAATGAACTATTTGTAAGCGCGATTATTATTAATTTTACGAGTTTTTATGGCTGATCATATAAGATGAAATTGACGCTTAAGTGTTCCTCTTTGATATTGAATCTACTTATAATTAGAGAAATTTGCAAACTTGTACAACAGATTCTAAGTAGACAATTAAGCCGTTATTTTAATACTATGTTTGAGATGCAAATAATACTGTTAACAACTAAAGTGATTGATTAACAAAAAAAATAATTATCAAAATGATCGATTGCTCGGGCTTAATTGTCTTCTGGTTATATTAACTTGGACTATAAAATAAGAATTATAAGTCGTTGTATCGATTATCTTTAAATTTGTCAAATAAAAAACTTCGGTACTTATAAGGTAGAAATTATAATTTGAAATTAATTCACAGTTATTCGAGAAAAATGTAATATGCACACACATTCATCTTCACCTTTTAATCTTTTGGAAATAAATTTATTTCTTGAAATTTAGGTTATTTGGGTATAAATCATTTCTGTTCTGCTTATCATAAAGAAAATTCCAAGATATGAAAATGCGAAAAAGATTTATGAAAGGTACACAAATATTCATAAGAATTTGTAACTTTATTTTGAATTTCTGGAGTTTTATACTGTTGCTTACGCTATTATCACATATTTTTTAACTTTTCTTTACATTTTTTTTCTTTGCATTTTTTATTGCAGATATAATGCGAAGCAGTAAGAAGATGAAAGTATAAACTTAGCAAACGTAATAAAAAAACGAAAAATTCGATATTGTTGCAGATTTTTATTTGTATGTGTTAATTTATATATTTTTTAAATGTTTTTTTATGTTCTTTATCATATTTTTTTATATTTTCTTTTATTTTTTAAATTTAATTTGAAAATATACAAAACTGGCTATATAAAAGTGTAAAAAATATAACGAACCGTACAAAACGTCCGAAATATAATGTAATGGAACGTTTTCATACATTTTTTAAACGCCTTTTTACACTTTTTGAGTTTTCCTTATAAGTTTTTGCATGCATATTTAGATTTTTGCTAGTATACAAATAGAAATAGTTAAAATTTATTTTTAAACGTACGAAAGTGTCACATTAGAGTACATCAATACGTCTCCTTGAATCGTGACACTTAACGAATAGACTAACAGTAAAATTTCTGGAATTATCTACATTAGCTTAAAATATTCCGTAAAAACAAGCTTGAGTAAAAAATGTTTAACATGTGCCAAAAATGGGATATATCCACAGAAATAATTGAAATAGACATTTACTTCCTCTAAAGTACACCCATACACAATTAGTCATGAACGACAAAGGTCAGTAGGTCAAATCGAATATTTAATAAGACCCAATGACCTACTGGATTTTCCTTGTATATTGCATAATATAATGATGATCTTGTAGCTGCAACTTTCATAAAATATCCAATGTAGCTTGGCGTAAAAAGTATTGCTATTTCCGTAATTGTCAGAAAAACTCTCCAACAAAAAGTGTTAGTAACTCTGTAACAAAATCGTGCTTCGACAAAATGATGCAATAGCTACTTGTAAATACAGACTATTTCTAATTTTAATACATTTAATTTGATCAACGTTGTTCGAAAATTACTTAAATGTTCGCATAAAAGAAACATGACGGATTGACGCGCAAGTCAACATGTTTGAAAACGTCAATTTCTTTTGGCACGTTTGCGACTTTGTAATGCAAAATTGACACTTACTATCCATACATTTCTATTCAGAATCTCAATCACTTGAGCCTATCAATGTTAGGAAAATGCAGTTAACACATTGTATACATTTTTTACTGTAGAAACAACCTCTCATGAACAATAGCGACGCAGATAAAGTTTTTGGTCGAATGTTTGTTTAAAAATTACATAATTTCATAAAACACTTCTTTATGTGCCTTGCCTCGCAAGTCACAATATTTGCCACCTTGACAGGTTGACCAATGAACTTGAATCTCAAACTGGTTAGCATGCGCATAGTATATACGAGAGCTACGTTATGTGTATTAGACAAAAATTTGAATGCCACAAAAAAGAATTCATAAATCATATGCTTTACTTTACGTAACGACTCAGTGCATAATATATGCAGCGTTCTAAGTTCTTCAGGTCAATTTATTCACATAAGCACACAGATTTGAAGGTTTTACGAGTGTATAATGCGCAAAACTCGATGGAGATTGCAGAAAATCATTGAAGCTTCTGTTATTTACCTTGGACAACAGTTTATTTTGCTTTCGTGTAGAGAAAACTTTGTGATATAGTAAAAAAAAAAGTTTTCGAGAAAATATTTTAGAAATGTTGTTTGACATATGTGGATTCGAAATACACTATTTTTAGAAAATGTCCGTTGTTACGTGTGCGTGCACGTAAATAAATTCATGCCTATACTCGAATATATCGCTATAATTTTGATGGAACACAAGACCAGCCCAACTTTTCTTTCTCCACGACAATGTCAACCTTTAACAGCCTTTCTTCATCTCTCTCTGACAAGAATGTGAAATGTTCTCACAACTATAAAATAACTCTTTATATTTTATTATATTAACAATTAATAGTAGCCCTGAGGAGGAGAGTAAAATTCAATCTCGGAACGTCGGTACAAATAAAGTAATTTTTTTGCCCAAAACTCGTTCGTTGAGGTCCATTATTCATCCCCTTTAGAAAATGCCTAAAACGTTATCACTATATCTTAGATACAAAGTTCCGATCATAGGTAGAATTTGTATATTTAGACTTTCCCGCAGCCTAAAGATTAAACCCGCTATCATGACTAAAACCTGTTAAATGGAAAGAGTGCGTACTATCAAGAGCACTTTTCTTTTTTGTGGACTTATTATGTAAGCTCCTTCATCAAACTTATTAATATAGTTTTATCACTTTTTAGATGATGCAGATTATATCTGTAAGAGTTTTGAAAAATTTTGTTTATTTCTACGCAAATATAAAGCGTCGAATATGATTTTCTCGAAATGCGATTTTTTAGATACGTCCTTCTCTCTTAGAAGTTTTCAATTATTGGCATAAAAAGTTAAAACCAAGAAATCAATACATTAATTTGTGAAAACTACATGTCAATGTATCGGCAGCGAAATTTTGTGTCTTTCTCGCCGAAAAATAAACAAGATCTCTTCGTATGTATAATAAAAACGGTGCAGAAACAACGTCGAAGATCACCGGTTGGTACTTTTCCCAAACGCAAAACAAATTTACGACGTTCGAGAACGTCGCGCAGAATCCAATCCCTTACTCCCTCATGTAGAAAAAAACCTATATAGACATGCGCGAAGGAGGCAAAAAATTGGAAAGTTTTATCATCGTTGGATTATCCATGGATTCAGCTCGTATAATATAACTGCGTTCGCGCGCGGGAGCATTTAAATGTCGATGATGACGCAGATGAATAAATGACGCGTGCCGGACACGCTTTATAGATTACGGCGCAGGTATATATTATCGTCTCCGCCGCTTGTCCCAAAAATCCTTCGCAGTGTGTGAGGTATAAGAGGTGAAGGTTGACGACCTCGCTAGATTCTTCAATAATCTTTAAAATATATATATGCGTACTTTATGAGATTACGCTAAGATCTTCTTTGCATTTCCAAGTGCTGTGAATGTACTTGAACATTTTGGTTTCTCGATAATACGTTATGGTAATGTTGGGTATTGTTCCAGATGTGGGTATTGATTTAGGAACGTGTGAAAAAAAAGTATGTTAAATTTTTTTCTCAATGTAGAAATCAATGTTAGGTTAATCTTCAACTTGAAGTTAAAAGCGATCTTGAATTTTTACTATCCTTCATTGAGCGGATAATTTTTTAAATCGATTATAATTATTAGCAGTCATTTAAGTGTTCGGCACTTAATTACCGATTTGCCATTCTACTAATTCAGTTCTTTGCCAATTTCGTTTCGACAGATTGACAGCTCAGTTCGCCTACTTACATTTGAATGGCAGTGTACTCATTCTTTCAGAAGATTTTGCAAAAAGTTATTAACGTAATTACTCTTAACGAAAATTCAGTAGTAATATAAGTGTAGAATAAAGGATCTTAAAAAAGCTTGAGACCGACGTCTATATATATTAATGTCGACATATCGAAGATTAATTATGATGCTTTCACATATTCTATGCCAATGTCATACGACAAAGGTCAAGATCTTCCAGCATGGCCTTAGATTAGCCTACACTTACATTGTACCATAGAAGCTTCGTTTTCCTTTAACTTTTTATACATCAGCCAACATAATTGCAACCGCACATTTTCACACCAAAAACAGATTTTTCACAGTTTTACGACCATTGCTAAAAACAAATTCAGAATAAATTCACAGCACGATCGTTATACATTTTCATGAACCTACTGACGCGCGCTGCCGGGAAATGTCTGAAATTATACCAAGCGAATTTGAAAATATCGCCAAACGTCGTAGTTTCCCGCGAAAAATTATTATCATTCAATCGGCGCAACACACAGAGTATACGAATTGTGCCATCGCGCTAATGTCTCAATTGTCTCGATATATAAGCAGGATATTAATACTCGCCTGCTGTGCTCGCCTACCGCGTCTCTTATAAGTAAGAAATAGCGCGGGTCATCGTGTCTATATTTACGTGATGTAATCGAAAGGATTGTTTGTTTGCATAAAGTTCTATTTATACAGGACGAGAGGCAAATGACCCATTGCCGTATACGCACCGAATTCCGTTTGATTATTGAGTATTCGAAATCTCAAATTATCCGACTTTTTAGAGAAATAACGTAACGCTCACGTATACTAGTTCATAAAAATAGCTGTTTTACCACATAATTCCGACTAACCTCTGTACCACCGGTATATAGCCGCAAAAATACCGTACACACCGCGTCATATTATCATATAACGAATTCCCTTACGCACGTTGCATAAATATATTATACTCTATATAGGCTCGTTTTCCTGCAACCCATAAGGAAGCGAATTACGAATAAAAAAAGAAGATCCTTATGTATAACACGCGTCAAATTTTTCGCGAATCTCGGATTCTCTCTGCACGCGGTCCTATAAAAATCCCCTCGCGCCGGATTTGGATTCGCAAGGTCTCGGCGCGCAGATGGATTATAATATAGTGGGCGAGATAGAGCGCGCGCGCGACAAACAGGAAATGTTGCGAATTGCGCCTCTTGTGTGGGCCTGTTGACTTTTTGGCTCTGAATTTTTTACGTTTTTAGAATGCAAAGTTGCGGTTTTGTTCGGCGATTTAGGTGGAGATGAGGTAATATATAGACGACTGCGTCTATTTTAAAATTTGTCGAAGGACTACTGGGTGCGGCGTTTAGTCAAGTGATTGGACGAAAGTTCGTTACACTTTGTGCGTTGCAGTTTTTTCGGTCATGGTTTCATTTGTTTGCCAATATAATTTACTTTTATTTTTTTATGTTTTAATTCTAGGACAGTTTTTACACGAATCCTCGAATTATGCGCTAACCAAATTTACCAAGATCCATCAAAATGACTTGAACGATACACTTTTCAATCTCATTTAGGGGCTACTGGCATCGGGTTAATAACTGTATCCTAAATTTGGCCGAGAAAAAAAGCGCGCACTCGCGCCATAATTGTTTCTTTTTCTTTTAGCTAATGCGTCAGATACAAAGGTTTTTGAAAATACGCGCGACGATGATATGCAATTTTACGGTATTCGCCCTTGAAAGCATTCGATAGACAATTTCCTTCAGTTTTCAGCTGGCTATACCATTCAGTGCACCATTGACTCATACATGAATGAAGTAGAGGAAATCGACGCGTTATAGGTGCGTCGACAGCGGTTTTTATTCGTTGTTTAAATTTATTCGCTTTGAAAATTATGAGATGTATATACCGTAAAATGAGGAAAAATTTTGAAAATCCCGTTATTTCGAAGAGGATTATAATTATTGTGGATTAGGAATCTCATACATATATAAAGATTTGGGCGCTTGATACGAAGCTTTTAATATAGTCACGGTATATTAATAGAATATATTATACAGTGAATACATTTTATGTAGTCAAATTTATGTCTCGTATTATTTCATTGAAAATTAACAAATGCATAAGATAACATAGCTAAAATAATACGTAAAAAATATAAAAGATATTCGTATAGGATAATTTCGTTGTCAAGATTATTGTCAATTTCATGGCACGTTATTATTTTTATAGTAACTTTATATTACCTTTCGATATTGACAATAATTTTCATTGAAAATGAATCATTGAAAATGATTAGCGTTAAAAATTTAATTAAAAATTTTTGATATGACAAAGTAATGAATACAACAATTGACCATATTACAAGAAGCCATCCAGCTGCAATTTACAACGTAAAATCGATGAAAAATAATTTTTCGTGAAAGTGAAATGTAAAGATAGTCTTCGGGATTTTTAATATTCCTCAAATGTACATCATTTTCAAGGTCTACTTCAAAATGTTTACCGTTACAATAAGCGACTTTGATGGCTGTTGTTACGACATTCGCTATATTATATGCATAATTCATCTCCGTTATAAAACAAACCTGCAATGCGCTCATTATAATAATGGAAATCATATAAACAAACGGTTTATTACCGAAAGGAAAAGCGGAAAAATTAAAAAACATAGAAGGAAACAAATTTTTAACAAAGTGCAAGCACGATCGCCTCAACATAGGACCATACATCTAAATGTTGCAATTGCAAAATTTTTCTTTTCTATCAACAACGCGGAAAAGAAAAAAAACGTCCACAAACACGTCAATACCGAATTCCGCGCGGAAAATAACCGCACGGTCGTAAAAAAGGGCGAAATCCGCGGACAGCATCTCTCGGTTATGCGCGTTGACGTCAGTAGGCGTCGCGATTTCCGATCGGAGGATTTTTCCATACGCAGCTAAATCGCGTAAATTATCCGGTGGAGAAGAAAAAAAGTAAATGCGTGTGCGCGGGGGGATTCCTCCTTATTATCGTGACTAATGAATTAGCATTATGCGGAAAGAGCTAGAAGGAGGTTGCGGTGTAATGATATGGTCTCCTTGTACTATGGACGTTGTTGACATATTGCGCGTAATTGGTTACGATGTTTTTTCAAAACGGAATTGCTCGCACGATTATGATTCGATGTGTGTGATTATGCATAAATATACAACGCCTGGTTTTTATGAACTTTTGAAAGGCTCTCGAAAAACGTGCTGCGACTGTGTGTTTACCTTTTTCTGGATTACTGATGGAGATGTGGTTGAGAAAAAAAGGTTTCGAAAGATGATATTTAAATTTTTTTTTTTTTGCGCATTAGCTTAGGAAGATGGTTCTTCTCGATGGAGAATGAGTTTGCAGAATTTTTCGATTTTTTGACATTGAATCAAGTAGAATTTTATATGTTTTAATTTAATTTCCATATAATAGACAATGGAGATACTAGCAGCGGGTCAAGTACCGTATAATGAGATGACTAAGTGACATAAATCATTCTCAAAATCCCGGAATTCCTAGGATCATAGGATATATATATCGGATATTCGACAGGCTTTAAATTAAATAAATTTTTTTATCCTATACCTATATATCTATAAATTTGAAAATGGATTTTAAAATGGTTTGAAATATTATTTTTGAAAAAGTTTTTATGAAACAACTGTCGTAATTACCTCGAAACGATTGATCGAGACAGTGTCGATAAAAATGGGACACGTTTTTTTTTCAAATCCATTCATAATCTTTTTTTTTCTTTTTTTTTTATCAAAGTTCTCTACAATCAAATACCGTTAAAACATCGACCCACTTACTTACAACTGCAATTTGCCAAAAATTCTATTCAGACGGGGAGGCAAAAAAAAACTCTGCCAAATTACCGCACAAAAAACACCTCGACCAGCGCGCGCGCATCAAAAATCCATTAGCACAGCGTGATTTTCCAAACCCATAACGTTCGCAGCCAGGCTGGCAACCATACAAAAAGTAAAAAACCACCTGTATCATGGTAATATTATACACCGAGGTGGGTTCATTACTATGGAAAAGGTTTAGGTGCAGCCGTAGCGGTCGTTACCCGCGACTACGTCTCAAGGCGCTCGGAAACTTCCGCCGATGCAAATAATCCGCTGATATAGAGGTATACGAAGGTGAGGAGCAGGAGGAGATGGATTCCCGATGATTCTGTGATGTACTCACATCCGTGTTATATGGGTATAGGTATATCGTCCCAACCTTATGTTTTCGAAGGAATTAATCAGGTATATATATATATTGTGTATGGTAATACGCTGTTTTAACTGTTAAATTATACATCGTTCTAAAAGCTTTTTCTTACGGTTACGCGCGGGTCTCCAAGGCGTGAGAAAAGCGCATTGTTTCGAAAGTATACCAAACCATATATTCCCTAATGGAACATAACGTTTTTAAAACGTGCTTTGAAACACTTCGTAACGTTTTAGAAAACCCGTTTTTAAAACGTTTTTTGAAAAACGTTGTAAAGTGTTTTAAAGAACGTTTTAAAAACGTTTCTAAAACGTGTGTGTTCTAATAGGGTTATATCGAATGGGAGGAGGACCGTAACTGGATTAAAAAAAAAACTTATATACCAAGTTCAATGCTATGAAAGGCGTTGTTACGTAATTGCATCTCGAAAGCGAGGCGGCACGCGCTTATACCGCGAGAGCCTCGCATCGGTATGGTAATTTACGCCGAGTTTGCGATTCAATTTTCCAAGTGGCAGGATGAAACTAAGGCTGATGGAAATAACATGGTGGTGGTGAGTATAGGTAATAGGTAAATTAGAGGAATTCGTCGGTTGCTTAAAATCTGGGGTCTCTGCGGCTATTGTTTACATGAGCTATAGGTATTTTATTCTTAGATGGGTGCGGAATTTCAAATCTATGGTTTTTTCTTAAACTTGGATATAGGATTCGATGTGCAAGTAGCAGCATCCTATATATAAGGATGCTTTTTTTCTCATCTCCGTGTAAATTTATCATGAAGCGATGACGAAATTAGGTCATTGTGCATAAATTTATGACGTGTAATGTGTTTCCCTATGTGAAATACCGAAATAGAAAGTGACAATGCTATATTACTTTTTTTTCGTTTTGTATAAGTGACGTTTGACTTTGAACTCAAATTCATCTTAATTCAGAGATTTGGCAATGCCTGAAAACCAATGGCGACATAATCAAATTCCCGATGTTCGGGTTCCGCAAAACGAAGTAGTGATTCAATCGACTGATCCTTGAGAAAATTCTAAAAATAATTTTTGATCATATATATTTAGCAGACATTTAATTTTATGCGTAATACCTGGAATAAAGTGAATTACATGTTTTGTAGATTGTGCAATAAAAATTGATAAAATAATTTAATGAAAAATTACTCAGGAATGGATGGTTTTCATATAAAAGCATTAATATAATATAATTTGATTTTTATAACTTATGATTAGGGAAGTTACAAAATTTTAAACGTGTTTGGATTTCTTTAAATATGGTTTTTAGTATTGAAATTACAATTGTGCTCTTCCGGTATAATAACCGTATGTATGTAACATATATATCCGTATATATACCTGTTTATTCTATTGACGTAATATCAGAAGTATGAATAATTTACAAACAGAATAATGTTGATCATCACAACTTTCAGATCGAGCAAAAAAACAAAAACACTGCCCACGCGCACGCGAACGTATCATAATTATCGTTATTGTGCGAATCAGCTTTAATAAGTATTATGCTCTAAACCTGCAGGCCATAAAAGCGCAGTGATATTTTTGCCGGCATGAATATATCTGGATTATTTATGATAAAAAAAGAAAAACGTTTTTGCATTTATTCCGTCAAGGATCTTTCGAAGTCCCGTATTGTGTGTAGTATAAACTTCGATCATGCTGACAGTCGAGATCTTCGCTGCATATAAAATAAGATTGCGGAGTTCCGAGAAACACTGGAACTTTCAAATTTGGATACGAAAAAATCACAAAATTGAAGTTGCGCTTTGAGACAAATATATAGAAAAGTTTTAAATTGCTGGGAATAAATTGAATGGAGAATTCACAATGTATATATAAACATAACTTTTATATTTTATTGATGTTATATTTTTAGATTTCATATAAAAGGATTTATTTACAATGAACAATGTGAATTAAAAAAGAAATAAACATATTGAATTAATGATCATTACTATGTACACCTAAGTGTACGTTTGTTATTAAGGAACTTATAATCAAACATATAAATCACGATTACACAAAGTAAAAATCTTAGCATATAAGTAACCCGTTTATCGTTGTTTTAGAACTTGCAAGAAAAACCATCACATATTACAAGTCGGACTTTAAAATCGAAAAACCCGCGATCATTGGTGAATATAATCAGCATATCTGCGGTAAGAAATCATGAATAGAAAGAAAAACAAATGCAGTAATCCAAGCAAAAATTCCCAAGTTTATTCTCCAAATCCTGCATGTATTAAAACGAGGCGTCTACCAATTGAATAATCATCGATTAACTTGCAATCATTACACACACATACACACACGCATATACACTTGTTCCGATAAATACAATAAATTTCCCACTTTGCAATAATCGAATGTCTCGCACGGTCCCGCATAATAGATGGCATCCTCACTTCCATCCACTAGTGTATAAGTATCATCACCACTTTATCATTATACAAACGTAATCACTGAACTTTCCCAACCCAGCCCTATCCCCACACAATGAAAAAAAAAACAAAAGAACCTTTTTTTTTAATTATAAAAAAGTGACATCGCGTGCGGGGATTTTTCCTCGCGAGCGCGCGGAAACACGTGCAGGTGCAACGCGTACGGCGAGTATATACAGAGTCCGCCCCCACCTGAAAGAGGTTGCGGCCACGAGGATAGTGAAATGTGTGTGCACGAGACGTGGGGTGGGGGATGGGAGGAAGGGATAGAAGATATGAAAGTAGGGGTGTGGGTAGGGAAATTTTTCGGCTGGTATGGGGAGTGGGAGTAGATATATTGTTGGCTGAAAATTGCAGACGACGTATCTTTTATCTTGAGATAACAATGCTGTTGTATATAATAGTTATCCGGTTAGCTTATTGTTATCTTATATAGATAGACCTTTTTGTATCTTTTGGTAACAATTTTTCATGGTAACAGGATCGAAATGTGCTGATTATAATTACCTCTACTCGTTTATGAGCTGTGATTTGATATGCAGATCGACAGATTATCAAACAAAAAACAAAATTTGTATGCATTATTGTACCACGATGATATAAGAAAGAAGCTGAAGGATCCATCCGAACCCATCGTCAGGAGATAAACAGTTGGATAAGCATTTTATATACATATACACCTTACATGTGTATATTTATTATCCTCGCTGCAGATTTATCGACCGCGAGAGCCGCGTGACATAAAAGTGTTTCTTCACGCGTGCGCGATGTATGTTGACATTTTTTTTCTTTCACGCCGCTATATATACTCTTTGGAAAGCAAATTAGTTTGGAAATTTGAGGCCTGTGAATGAACCGTTCCAGTGTGTTCGCGCGCCTTCTGGGTTTCGGGCTGATCATACTGCATTTGCATTTCACCGCGTGGCTGAGACGCCGGTATATAGTACAGACGCAGACTCCGGCCTGCATCGTGCTATGATCGTTGTCTCTAATTCCGTTGAAATTTTTATTTTTTGTTTATTGTTAAGGTACGAAACTCGTGGTTAGAAAATTTAGTTACGTCATTTGTTTAAGGATCTTAATGTATCTGATGTCACTTTTGGTTTTTTGCCTTAAGCGCGGTATATATTGAGTGATAGGATTTCAGTTTTTTTTTCTTCAATGCAGCAATACTCTTAACATATCGGTGATTAAATTTCCGAAAACTTCTCAAAAATACATTTCCATCAACGAACCCTATCAATAAATATATATAACAATTAAACTTTGATATTCCCGCTATACTCCCCATTAACAAATAATACACATAGCACTAACCACGAACCATCCCTCGTACACGCACGCGCGTGTAAAGACAAAAGCTGCACACACGGCACTATATTACAAGCTCGCGATCGCCACTTACTTACCTGCGCGCGCGCGCGCGTGAGAAGGACAGAAAGATAATCGAAAAAGAGCGGGAGGAGAAGGAGAGGCGCTTGCGCGAGCCGGCTAAGGCGATATATAAGACTGGTCCGAGCACGAGGCGACTTCAGTTTCTGGACGTAGCGCAGGTGAGGTGAGCGAGAGACACGCTACTCCTCCCCCACCACCACCAACAACTTATAATCCCACCCCCTTTCAAGTGTCGAGTGAATTATTATTATTAGATATATATATACAGAGAGATTTGCGGGTAATTGAAGAAGAGTGGTGCACACACGCCCGGCTGTGGGATTTTTCTGTATACAGAAGCACAAAAGTGAGTACTTGTATGTATATTGTTGTGGTGGGCCTGGATTGTTTTGGGGATTCGGTGATGAGTGATAGAGGTGTGTTGATAATAGGATCGGTGAGCGTTGAATGGGATTCGGGAGACGTAGTTCAGTGAATGGAATTTCGCGGTGTGTACTGGCGTTTTTTGAAAATTATTATTCGTGAGATATCTTTGTTGATGTTTTTATTTAAAATCCGAGGATAAATGTTGAAAAGGAACCATAAGTGTATATATTCAGTTTTTATCGTACTTAAACACTTCGTTATTATATAGGTATACAAAACAATACGAAAATACACTTCGTACGGATTAAAATATCGAAAATAACGAAATAACAAAACGACTTTCAATGCCAACTGCATACACGCGTATATATACCACAAAGAAATAACGCATGATGTTCCGATAAACCTTAAATTTTTCGCAATTCCATCCACTACAGCTAAACTTTTACACAATTTCAATCCCCATTAAAAAAAAAGAAATTCGCTTGTACAAACATCTGCACACAATCGCCAACGACGAATTCGCACAATTCGATATCAATACTATAAATATACAATGCAGAAGCCCAGCTCGACATTCCCGCGCGCACTTGTCGCTCGCGCGCCGCGTGCGCAAAGAAGGCGCGATAAAACCGATCGAGCGTATCATAATATCCTTCGCGCCCGCGATAGATTAGATACAGACACGACGCGCGTCTATATAATTGTCATCGTTACCTTCGCGTATTATATACCCGCGTATATCTATGCGTTTACTTTGTTTACCAGAACCGCGAGCACTGTACTGCATATAGAGCCGCTTCGTGGTCCGGTGCATTACACAATAAATCACGCATTTTCGCACTTTTATCCGTATATATAACAAGCAAAAACTACATCGCACGTGACTATACTACACGTGTGTTGCCCTACCTATAATACCCTCGGTTATCTAAGCAAGTTGTGTGATGTATTTTCGGATCCTCGGCCACGCGCGCGCTCGTCTGTTTTGGGAATCGAGGCCGATGATGCGATAATCGCTATGTGCGGTATATAAGGATGTATATATAAGTAGCGTCGCATATATAGCGATGCTTTTGAGAAAGTTCGGATTAGGTCTGTAATATATATATGTATACATGGATCTGATTATTTGGTAATGTTTTTCTTGTTATGACGGTGCGGTTCATTAAATTTATTAAGTTGTTATGCGCGCGAGGAATGTTAAAATCTTCGGTTAGCTTATACTTATTGTGTATATGTAAAAACGATTGGCCAATGGGTTACGTAACGTCCAGTTCACGACGACGACGTCGACGATTTAGTGCATTATATTGAATAATATGTAATTCGATCTGTATATCCTCGACTTTTTACAAACTGTACAGTTATATGCATCGGTATTTTACTACGCGTGTATAGGTATCATTCTATATTACGGAACCCGCAGGCATACACGTTGACTCATCTCGGTGGGCAATAAAAAACGAAAATCGCGGATTTTAGCCACAGTCGCCGTCGTGGTCGTAAATCGAGAGAAACGAATTCGTCTCTTTTTTTCAGTGCTCGCGAGCCGCGCGGCTGCATTCGAAATTAATCGCCGGCTGCTATACCTTCGCGGGGCTGCATGCTAATAATACAACACTTGTATATTACACCATATGAAAAATTTATCTTGATCGATGCGGTATACCGAGATATAAATCTGACGAGAAAAAAAAAGAGAGTCTCCATCGCTGCTTTGTCTCGTTATAAATGTACATATAAGATGGTTCTGGTAATTTATTTAATTGCGAATTACGCCTTGTTTATATATGTATAAAAATGAATACTATATTAGTTATAAACAGGTAAAATATTCTCAGGGTTTCGTTTGCTTCTTTCTTATCTTACGCGAATATACAAAACCGCAGTGTATGCAGGATTCGAAAATGCAAATTTACATAATAATAGTGATGTAAAGTATATAGAAGCCAATCGAGCGTGATGACGCGCTAAACCCTAATTTCTTCCTCGACTACACACGCGTCCGATTATACCTAAAGACACGTGTAGATGAAAATTGCATGGTTCTTTGTGCGCACGCGCGCATAAGTGTAAGTACGCTTATAATATAGGCGGTATGAATTAAAGGATTTCCCACGCGCGAGCGAGTATCGCGGTCGCCAAGGTCGCGGGACGAGATGTCCTTTCGCAATCGGTGGCTTGTATATATAGCCGTGCGCGCCGCACGGCCGTTTTTTTTTTTGCGAGACCTGGAATTTGCGTGGTATATATATATATATATATGGATAAAAATTGTTACGATTTATTTATTTATTTTGTTGCGAATCATGATGAAAATGAAATAGCAGTCGTTCGAACATTTGAAGTAATGCATTATTCATTCTTTGATAATGAAGATTCGGTATTTTAATGAAACCACGAATATATACTTATATATGCGCTGCTGAAAGGTTGAATATCTGTTGCATCTTTATTGAACGACTTGTAGTACAGCTGTAACACTGAATTTTTTATTCACTACTTTACATTTATTGAGGTTTCTTGAATAATTTCTATAGTCTGGCGTACAGTTAACACGCGGCTTATGATAATTTTTGTTTTATTATACGAAAGGTACTTAATTTTTTTCTCGGGAAACAGTTTGAAAATACTGATGTACATTATGAGATTAGGTTTTCATTACTTTTATAGGCGGCTCCGTATAATCCGGAATGCAGTTCTAGATGCGTCCAAGCTACATAGTAGCAGGACTATATTTTTGTATAATACGACTTTATAACTCTATAGCGGTCGATTTCCTCTAATCTAAACCGAGATGAAGCTTCTTAAAATACCATATACCTACATAATTTCACTTCACGCAGATTTTGTAAATTAAAATCTCTAGTTTACGATAATCTTGAATAATACATAAATTATCCTATCGCCTTGTCTCTCGTACCATTCAATTATACACGCTGCACTGGGGTGGTCTTATAACCCGAACGTAACACACACGCGCGCGCGGTACACCTTGCACAATGCCACGCGGCGCCTATGGCCGGCAAGTATATATAACGACGTTTTGTTTGCAGAAACAGCTAGCTCCCTCGCGCGCTCGGTTATAAACCGATTAGTAAACAGATCCTGGCGCGCGTGCGCGTTGCCTGCGAATTACGCTGTTATAAGTCCTGCGGTCCGTTCGATTCGTAAGTGTCTCGCGAATGCTCTCGACGGTATTACATGTATATATAGGCTGTTTTGGCTACGAGGCCGGCTGGTCGATGGGACTTTGCGATTGGGAAGTTGAAGTTTTTTTTAGTTCGGGAATATAGAAGTGAAAGATATACATAGTTTTCGGGAGTTACATGAAGAAAGCTATGACGCAGGCGGCTGTCGAGGTCCCGACTAGTTAATAAGCTTCTCACCATCGGCTGTACACACAGACATACTCGAGGTAGAAATCAAGCGTCACTTAAATATACATACGTACGTATTAGTCAATACTCGAAGACCACAGCCACCCGAAAACCTTACAAAACTCACGACACACAAACGCACCTGTTATCTCATCTCGCGCGCGCGCTTACCTTCGACCGTTGCCCCATCCGCACGCAACGCGACACGCCAAATTTCCCCAAAAAAAAGAACCCGCGCTCGTAAATTTACGTATAAGCTAATATATACATATACTTAGCGTCGAGCTGCTAAACGAAATGGAAGGCCGTATGTTACGGCGCATTTTTCCCGGACGCGAAAACGGGTTTGGGTCATGCAAGTGTTTTCATTTCGATGTGGTGTCTGTATGTGTGCTTATACTTATTGGAAGGTTGCGCTGATGTGTGATGTGTACATGTGTGTGTGGATGCGGAGAGGCGAAGATTGATATAGTTAATAAATATATGAGTGTCGGTTTTCAAGGGCTATCGTGGTTGCAAAGTTTGCGGTTTTTGAGGAGATTGTTTGTATGTAGGATAATTGTGTTTTACAAGAGGGTTTGATAACTATATTGATAACGTCTATGATTAAAATATCAGTTAAAATAAATTTTTAATCCCGTTTCTTTTTATTTATTAAGTTTTCATTGAATATTTGCTGTAAATGAATATTGTAAAAGTAGGTATATATCCTACAAATTCCTTGATTGCTTGGCGACGACGTCGGCGCACCGAGAAGCGCGTAATTTTAATTGCATGTTATTACTGAAACTATTGCTGTCAATGTCGTCGAAGGAAATGTAGACACTATCATCATTGCGGTATATATCATTCATTTGCAGAAAGCAAAAAATATAGGCTCAAGTTTAGTGCACTTTTTAAATACATTACAATAATTCTTCTTCGCGCGCCATTAATTATTTTACAATGATAATTAATTGATCTTGAAAAATAATTAAAATCCGTAACTTGAAATTATTTTATATGTAAATAACTTTATGTTGTATAGTGCAGAAATGTTATTCTTAAAGTATATTCGAATGTTCTTCTACGTTAATGTTTAAAAAGCCAATGCATAATCTTCAAACTTATCACAAACTTAATTACTGCACACACACATATATATACTTATCCACGATTAAGTCAATTAAAAAAAAAAAAAAAAACCTAAAACGCAATCATCTTCCGTCATAAATATCAATATATAATTTAAACAATTCCGTAACTTGAAATAAAATAAAAAAATTCACCACTTTCTATACCAACAAATAAACCATCGATATATATTATTCAACAATTTTTCGCGCGCACTGTCAACAACCAACATCGCAATACCGCGCGGCCGCCTCAATTAACGTCGATCCAACAATTGACAAATACACAGACACACGCATATACCGGCCAATAGACCTCGTTAAAAACCACTCTCTCCATCTCTCGCCTCACACTTGATCTAGTCGTCGCGCGGGGGTTGCCCACGACGAACGTTCGCGAACTGGAAAATCCTCGGTGAAAGGGAACTAACTACACGTGAGTAGATATGTATAGAAGAGAGGTGAAAAGACGACGGAGACGATAATCAACTTGTGCAAACGGAACCACCGGGTGGCCTTAAGTTTGTACGAGGCGGGTCCAGCAGCATAGCCGAAGGTTCTCGAGACGCATGCCGCTCTCCTTTTGCTCGAGAAGGCAATGTAACAACTCGCCGGCACGTATACGTAATCGCGGTCGATAAGTTTCGCGAGGTGGGCATATTGAGTGAGCGCATATAAGTGGCTCTTTTTTTTTCTCTTGGTACTTTTTGCACCGGAGAATATTGGGTACAGGAGTTATGCTTTTGCGAAACAAAGTGAATGTGTGTGCGGTGTGCGTACGTGGGCGAGCTTTAAAATGCTTTGTGGTATGCTACGTGCGATTAAGAATGAGAAATGATAATGATACTCCAATAAAGTAGTATTAGCCGCAAATATCCGCTGCATAAAGGCTATACAAACCAAACACTATTTTTCCCTCTCTCCGTGACCCGCAAAAGAAATATCCCCGATTTTGCTAAAACGAGAACAAATTCCCTTCTTGTTACAGATGGCGCAATACGTGCGAATAGTTTACGATGGCTATCGGGATCTAATGGACAACAAGAGCGATCCGAGGGTCAAAGACTGGTTCTTGATGAGCAGCCCATGGCCGACTCTTGCCATATGTCTGTCCTACGCCTACTTCGTCAAGGTTCTCGGACCGAAGCTGATGGAGAACCGCAAGCCGTTTAACCTGAGAAAGACCATGATCTATTACAACCTCTTCGAAGTCGTATTCTCGTTTTGGCTGTTCTATCAGGTGAGTCACATTCGTCGTAGTATTACTTTATTGTTCTTTGCACACTATTTATCCTCTGGGAGGAGTTTTGATAAAAGGCTGCTGTTATTGTTACGATTTACTTTTACAAGACAAATTGTGACGATTATTCCTTACCGTGTATCGAACGAAAATTCATAAAAGACATGTAAATACTGATAATGAATGTTGGTTTAACTTCGCTGGAAGTTAAACCAACATGCGTCCAGTTTCATTCATAAATTTATAGACCACAACATAACTAAGTCATCACCACAACTTGATAATACTGATCTAACCCTCTTCTTTGACTTTCAGTGCCTGACATCTGGCTGGCTAGACACATACTCGTTAACGTGCCAGCCGGTCGACTATTCCAACAGTCCGCAGGCCATTAGCATGGCCCACGGCTGCTGGTGGTACTACATCTCCAAGTTCGTCGAGTTCGCTGACACGTTTTTCTTCGTTCTGCGCAAGAAGAACGATCACATCTCCACGCTGCACGTGATTCATCACGGAATCATGCCGATGTCAGTGTGGTTCGGCGTTAAGTTCTCGCCAGGTACGTTTAACACTTTTAGTCTCTCGCCATTTCGGTCGTCTATCATGGCTCTCGTGTTTGCGTATAAAGTCTCGCGTTTTACCTTAATTGGTGCTATAGAGACGTAGTCGGTTTGTTCGTCATCCTTTGTCACCTGCGTCAGATGATTTGAAAGTCTGTACAAAGTGCATTGTACGGTTAATGATATGTCGTTGGTGTAATTCTTTGTTTACATGTAATTGTTAAAGTAGTCTAAAAATATAACTTTGGTTCCATTGGAGTTTCTTGTCAAACTAGAATAGGACTTGATGATAACATCTAAGGTTCCAAAAATAAAAACTACGAAAACCAGTTTAAAAGTTCAAAGAACTCTCGACCTATATTAACAACACGTTCTTTTTTTCCCTTTTCCAGGTGGCCACAGCTCATTCTTCGGTCTGCTCAACACCTTCGTTCACATAATCATGTACGCATACTATCTGCTCGCCGCTCTTGGCCCAAAGATGCAGCCCTACCTCTGGTGGAAGAAGTACCTGACTGGCCTCCAGATGGTCCAGTTCGTTCTGGTGATGCTCCATGCATTCCAGCTGCTCTTCATCGAGTGCGACTATCCCAAAGCGTTCGTCTGGTGGATCGGGATGCACGCGGTGCTGTTCTATTTCCTGTTCCGTGACTTCTACCATCAGTCCTACGTGAAGAAGGAGAAAGCGAAGGCGGCTCTGAAGGCCAAAGCCGATGAGAAGGCCAGTATGGAGAAGGAAGTACTGAATGGCGTAACGAAGAAGAGCAAAAACGGTTCGGTGTACCCGAGCCAGTACAAAATGGCCACCGCCTACATCTCCGACAACGGACTCAGGAACCGAGTGTTCATCGACAACCGAGGTGCAGGCTACGAGGAATGATGACGCTGATGATCCTGTCGCAAAGGATGCGGTCGTCAGATATTTTTTTATACGTCTTTTTTTTACATTGCCGACAAAAAGGGGTGTGCAGGCTTGAGATAGGAGAATGTCCGTTTTTGGGACTTTCGACGCTCTCCGATGTACACCTACATTCCCAGTGTTTTGTGCGCGATTCATACACACATATACACACAATGTGCGCGATTTTTTATATTGTTAATTCTGGAATGAAGCGGCGCGATTCCCTCTCATGTCAATTTCAGACTGATTATTGTCGTTCGATGGATGCTGGAAATTGAAACGAATGGCGATGTGAAAGATCCAGTTATTTCTCTTGTATACAGTGCGACTTGTGTACATGTAATAACGAAACAGAGAGAGAGAGATATATATGTGAGTAGAAAAGTGGAAATGATTGGAGATTGGACGAATCGCGACGATGCCTTCTTCATTCTGATACTGTTGGTTGTTTTATATACATATAATATGTGTGGGCGAACATGGACCAATGATATACGGAATGCTTGGATGTATAAAGCTAATAGAGAACGCGCATTAGGTTAGATATAGATTATGGGATGAATGGTGCGGAGTGAATGAGTTATGTGAAATGGAATGTACAAATGTAAAATGGGAGTAGATTACACAAAGGCTGTTTAAGGGGTTAACAAGTCGAATATCGCACCGAACAACGGATCGTATAGTCTCCATACACAATCCACAATCACAAGATGATCTCTTATACTGAGTATAAAGCAAAAGTAGCGCAAGAGTATTAGAGGATAGCTGTTTA
This sequence comes from Torymus auratus, assembly GCA_900474315.1. Lineage (NCBI taxonomy): Eukaryota > Metazoa > Arthropoda > Insecta > Hymenoptera > Torymidae > Torymus > Torymus auratus. The sequence goes on along the minus strand of UXGD01002326.1, from coordinate 4,305 downwards.
TTATGTAGATAAGGTTCGTCTATAGCTCTTCCTACTTAAGTTACCTGACGATCGCCAAGTGGTAAAAATGTTGATCAGCATTTTGTACCAAAAGATTGCCGTCGAATTGTTTATGTTAATTGTATTGTATACGTTTGGATAAACAATCCGCAACACATGCTCTCTTATTATATAACTTATCCAAGTGGTGGTGTCGATCCGTTGTTCGGTGTACATAAACAAGCGCACAGCTTATGTATTGTTCTAAAAGTCGAACAGTAGGTTTTTGTGGAATATAAGAATTTCACAACGAATGAGTGCCAAAAATTAAGGTTTTAAGAAAATTTGAACACTTTTAAATATCGGATATATATACGCGTTTTATTGGTGCAGACAAAAATTCGTGCAGGCGTATTTTAGATTTTTTTTGTATATACAATGTGTATCGTTTCAAAATTCTGGCATAGTTCGCTTGACTTTTTTTTTAATTATTTTTTTGTCAGTTTTATCGAATAAAAACTCCATAGATTGTAAGGATATATCGTATGAATTTGAGCCTCGATATTTGAGGCTTCAAAATTGCATACGGCATTTATATTTATTCTTTGACCATTCTTGTTGATCTTATTTAAGTCGCGGACAATTTCGTACGAATAAGAAAAAAATTGTAAACTTTTTCTTTGTCGCAAATTGATTAGTTTTATCAATAAAGATATGGTAAAAATAATTAAATCTTGTGTTTATCAAAACAATCTCTGTGGAATTATCATTAAAAGCGATGTTTTATATTAAACAAAAAACTAATGTCTTGCTCTCTTTATTTATCCTCACACGTACCCCACAAAACCTGCATTCGCATAATGACTTACCAAAAACTTTTCCTACCTCACCTTCGCCACACACACAATAAAAACCCGAACCTTCGACAACATAATAATTCTCCGATCACTGCACCTCGCTATATACCTATTTCTTTCGAATAAAAGCCATAAAGCCATCGCCGGAGCACAACAACAAAAAATATGGCTGTGGACACATGACGCTGCGAAAACGCCATAACACCGGCGGAATTCTCTGGTTGAGGATTATATTATACACCGAGTGGAAAGATAATGAGCCGGCGACTATATATACGAGAGAAAAAACGAAACCGGTAGTGCGCGGCTGTACCTCACTTGTATACGCGCGCAAATCCGCATTCTTCGCCTTTGTCTCCCGCGGATCTCGTCGGTTTGGCATGTGCCCGCGTGGATGCAGGAGTAGTATGACGCACATTCTCGTTTCTGTGTTTGTGGATTAAGTTGGGATAGAATGAGAGTGAGAGTGAGAGAGAGAGAGAGAGAGACAAAGGTGGATGTGCGGCTTATTTTGGCGGTTTCCTCTGTGATGCGGCTTTTTGAATTGCGAGGATTTTCAGTTTGGGCCGTTTTGTGTAGAGGGTGATTCATATAAGGTGATTTAGAGATTATGATATTGCATTTGTAATTTTGTTATGTTCATGATAAAAATTTCGTAAGAGAAGTATTTTAAGACAGGATGTTTTTCTCTACTTTTTTTATGCATTCTTCAATAAATTTGAAAAGAAATAAAGCACTAATGCAATGCAATGAAAAGTGATTATATGCTCTATAAAATTTTAATAAATACATGCTTTGCAAAACTCGAAATCAGTTCACTTATTCCATATCTATAAATACGTGTATGTCTTGTAAGTATGTTTAATGTCACAATATTGGATCGTGCATATACATCATTTTGAATAAGACGTCAGAATCATTATTGACTTTCTCAAATTAGGTTTCTCATAAGTTGTAGGTTTCTTAATGTTGAAAATTACACATTCTGAATTTGTTATTTGAAAAATGATAACAATTTTTATGACAATGTAAGTATGTAACATACGAATAGATATACATTTGTATATTGTAGTAAGATCCTCTAAGCTACTTATGTTTTAACTTGAAATGATTATATATTTCAACAAAGAATTTTCATTATGTCATGGATACTTTTTTCTTCATCTCAACGCGAGTCAAAATTAAGATAACATTTTTGTATTTACTAAAAAACTATGTTAATTAACTTTACAAAAGTAGAGTATAAATAAACAGAATTAAAATAAATTTAATAAATATAAACCTGAATACTATATCTGAAAAATAATTTTCAGTTGCTTAAAAATTGATTTGATATAAAAAAAAATTGAAATTTAAATTCAACACAATTCTCTATAGACTCTGTCGGTAAGGTGAACATTTAATACGCATTCACCAACGATACTTATCGAGTCGTAACGTTCGCCAATACAACAGCTTCTCAAGCTGCTCAGTACTCGATTACGCAGCTAAAACGTAGATGGAGCCTCTGATCTGATATACGGTAATTTTCAAATACACTTTTCAAATTTAATTTCATAAGCCGTATTCATTTTGGAACATGATTGTGCATAAGATTTGGATTCGTAATTTAAATTATAGTTATTTTTTTCAATACCAAAATGCTTCAGAACACAAATGACCTAGTAAAATATGACTTATAAACATTTAAAATAATAATCAATCTAAACAATATCCTACCCATCTATACCTTAATATTTAACAGTCATATACAACACTTTGTACACCTAAAATAGGCAAATATATACATTACATCATACAAGAGAGTTCACGATAATATTGGATCTATTCTCATACGTGGCATCGTCGCGCGGGCCTATTGTTTCGCGCGACGTTTGCACACCTAATCGAGGCACGCGCGTTGCGCGATTATCGCCACACGTCGTACTGCCGATATAACTTCCCACCTATTGTCGAAATGTTATGGCTAGCACTGTAAGCAAATGTGCGCAATCAATCGTGGCTGAAGAATTGAAAATGTGCGCGCAGCCGTGAAACGTATAGTAGAGTACAATGATGGTGTTTAAAAATAGAGTGCAACTGGCGTAAAAAGTAGACGATTGTTTTGAAAGCTATTAATTACGCTGTACGAACCTACTACCTTTTCGTCTGGTATAGAAAAAATACAAAAAAAAAGGTGATTTTTCGATCGAATGTGTATAACGCATGCGTAACAAACTCTTATTATAGTTAATATAATGATACTTGTACAGAAATCTTTCAATGAGTATTTTTCAAATTTGTTTTTAAACGCATCGAAAAAAATACAACACTCTTAGTTTCACCCATATCACCGTATGTCACCGCACACTCCAAACAAATTCTTCGACGACTGACCGTCGATTTGAACCGGTCCATCGTTCGCCAAGGCAGCTGACGCCTCCTCTCAATTACCATATATACCACCACAAAAGAACTCAGCAATTAGTAACGGTCAAATATGTCCACTCTACACACAGATACATACAGCATTGACATTCATACCCGATCGCGACCTCCCGAAAAATCTGTCGACATACACACCATCCGTGCGACCTTCGCGGCCACGTGTTATAATTATATATATATTTTTTAGCGCCGCTTATTGTGTGTGAATTTCCGCGATCGCGCGCTTTTAAAACACACTCGTTCTATGTAAGTATGTGCACACATGTGTATATATATATACAGTGAAAGTGGCAGCAGCGCGGGGTGAAAGTGCGACCGAGAGACCGCGCGCGTTTGGTACAATCTGCTCTAATCAACTATGTCAAGATAGTCTTCGTTTAGGCGCGTACCTTTATAATAATATATAAATGTTGGATATCCGCCGAAATTTTAACTTTTATGGTACGGAGCTAGAACTACCAAATTAATAAACTTTATAGCTGATATGGTCAAGCGGCACGCACTTATTAAATAAGATTCTCTTATATCCTCGCGCTTCATTGTTATTAAGATTAAAGATTATGACTGAAAATAGCCTTAACTATTCAAGCCTTCTGCGTATAGAACCAAGTTTTTAAAATTAATTTGCTCATAAGACCATATTTACATCCGATTCTTTCATAAAAATTCAAACCGCAAATGTGTGCGCCTCCTCTCCGAAAGAAAATAAAAATAATTCCTATAGGGATTTGGAAACTAGGTAGTCAAAAAAAATGTTTAGTTTAATGTATTTTACAAAAATAACAATTTTTCGTTTGTAAATGTTCAAATTGATGAATATTCTTCTCGGAAAAACAGAATTAACCATAAATTCATAACTCAATAAACTTCGGTAGTTGCTGACGACCATCTACTAACGAGATGTTCGAGTGATAAAGGTTTTACATTATTTAAGTTACATTGTTATAAAATTCCAGTTACATTTTAATTGCATATTATATTAAACTTAATATATTTCTGTATGAAATTATTTTTAGTTCCGTTGTTTTTAAATTTCACTTAT
>UXGD01002325.1:0-26839 GCA_900474315.1 Torymus auratus | reverse complement strand
TTTCGACTGTTCGAAAATTTTTTCATATACTGTATGACCTACAGAACAAGAAAAAACTTATAACAGAAGTGTGCCTCGAATTTTTTTTTTGCACCACTTTTTTGTAGAAACTCCAGAGAATTGCTCATATATAGATATATTCCAATGTTCATGACATCACAGTCGCGAGGAAAATTCAATGAGCTTCAACTCTTTCAATTTTCAAATACAATCCAAAATAGAAAAAGAAATACGTGTCAATATTATTTCTTTCCATTCTACATGACCTACAAGTATTTAACAAACTTAAAATTTATTCAAGATCCTAATTATCATTCAAGTACCATAGGCAACCGTAACGATTAAAAAGAAAAGAAAAAAAGCCATCCATCACAAAACTATCTCACAACCTCTAATTCGATTAACCAACATCAAGATCGCCCAACTTCATCCGCAACCGCATCTCATTATACTCGTCTCAAAACCCAACCATCAGTCCTTTTCTCTCTCTCTATACTTCGCTGCACCATCTCCTTCCTTCCTTCCTTCCTCCTCGATCTAGGTTACACACAGAGAGCTACTATACTCGCGCTGCGCCTCGGCGATCAAAAGGCCGCGGCTCTCTGGTACTCGCGCATTTGCAAAAGGAGGGTACGTACGCGCGCAAAATGCTCGGGCGCAAACAGAGCGCGAGATGGAAATATTATCCCGCGCGTGCGCGCGCATGAGGCCTACTATAACGGTCAAACGTCGCCGCGTCCGTTGCGTACCATATGCGTCACATTCGTCGAAACGATCCACGATTGGGGATAGATAGATGTATTATTATATTTGATGCGGCTGATGTATTTTTTTTTCTTTTCCTTCAAAGTGAGCGAGTTATATATCCGTGGATTATACAATTATAACGGTGCGCACCGCCGACTGCGTGATATATAAAGAATATATTAATATTATTGCATGTATGCAAGTGTCACGAAAGGATGATGACGCGCGAGAGTTGGAAAAGTGTATCAGGACGCGCGCGGGGAATGATATTGTAACACATCATAAATTAATCAGAGCTCGATGTAACTGGCTCATTACCGTGATGCGAGGAAAAAATAAACGACAAAAAGGTGTTTGCGTGTGTGTGTGTGTCTACTTTTTTACGCACACATCCACACATACACACAGTGGCGTGTATATAATTAAGTAATCTCGAACGTGGGCAGGCTCTAAATCTAAAACCGAAAAGGCGTAGTACGGTGCCGCTCTACTTGTACTTGCGTGAATGTATATATGTATGTATACCCGGCGTCTAAAAGCCTCGATAAAAATTTTTACTATGTGAACTCCAAGAAACTCTCTCCTCTCTCTATACCTACACAAACACATTGTAACCCTTTATATCCGTTACCTAACTTTTTATCCTCGATATCGAGTCGCTACCCCCCGCGTATCTATAAATACAGCAGCATATACTTGCACAATTATTATAAAAAAGAGTTACACTATATACTACCTCGGGCGCATAGAGTCGTTAAACGCGCGGCAACTCCGGAAGCGACTATATATATATACGTGTGCAACAAACAGTAGGTAGTATAAGCCTTTTTACGAAGCGTAACTGATATCCCGCGCGCCTTCCGTTTTTTTTTCTAAACACCGCGCGCGTCGTCGTCTCGCGCAAAAGAGGGAAGGGAGAAACAGCCGCCGCGTCGCTGAGGGTAACGCGGATAACGGCCCCAACGCCGACGACGACGACTACGAGCAAACTAGACTGCGGAAAATAACGTGAAACTGCGCGAGTGCATTCCGAGTGTATGTACCGGAGAGAGAGAGGCAGGCGACGACGGTTGTAGTGTACTGCGGCGATGATGATGTGGTATTGCGGTTTGAGCGAAGCGAAGATGATGAGGAGGAGTGTTAGGGTTGTTTGTTGGTCGTATAGCTGTTGAAAGCTTGTGGGGATAAAAGAATGTTTGTTAATGGGCTTTTTATGTTGTTGTTATCTTTTTTTTCTTATGGTTTCGAATATTGTGTAACGAGGAGTAGGTTTTTGTATGTATGCGAATTTTCCGTATATTGTGTTGAGAATGTGGAATGTGTGTTGGAATGAAAGAAAAGGCTGTTGATTGATATATAAGTGGAAAGGCAGGCTTACGATGTGGATAGAAAGTTGTGCGTTTTATCGGGAGTCTTCTGGGTTTGAAGATATACGATAATTTCAGCATTAAATCAACGTTTCAGTTCAGTGAATGAACCGTTCACGTGACAATTTTTTTTAACAAAATGCTTAACAGTCAATAAAAATGACTTTTCTGATAGTTTGAAGTTGGTCGAAGACGCTTCGCAAAGCCAGAAAATATAATTTATCAACTACCTACTTTTATGCTCATTCACTGGCTAAATCACTAACCTCCTAATAGACCTACAACTATACGCCAATTCCAAACAACAACAACAAAGCTACAACTATATACCATTAACCCACTGAATTATACCATCATCATAACCGTCATATCATCATTCTTCCCTAAATTACTCCCACTTAACCCCGGTAAAAAATCATCTGTACCTACATACACAGCGCTTCGCAGACGATTTGCCACCATTGCACATTACGGCGGGTCCCGTAAGCGCGCACGCGTATCATGGCCATATAACACTTCTCTTAACGCGCGTCATTCAGCGAAAATTTCTAGGACTTTTCATAACTGTATATAGGTATATACACGCGCGACCGTCTCAACGCTGAATATAATGCAGTAGTAATTTTACAATGAAAAGATATAACTGAAAACACTTGTTATCGTAGTACTCGAGAAAGGCGCGTGTCTTTTTTTTTATCGAAAAACTATATATACTGCTTCTTTCACGCGACACATACCGTATAAGACAGAGAAGTAGCCGATTTGATGAGCTTTCTCGAGGCGAGAAGTTTTCACGCTGCGACCGGCCGCTATGGGGCAACTTTCTATACGCGCAGGCGCGAGAGGTGTAAATAAATATTTATGTAAACAAAAAAAAAAGTGACTTGTTTATTGGCGCGCTGCGTTTACGGGTAATCGGTCGTCGGTCTAAACGGTTGTTCATTTTTTTTTGTCTTCTTTTATATTGTATAGTGTTTTATGGAAGAAGAGAGCCGTATATATAGTGAAAAAGAGGAGATATTCGGAAGATTTATAGCTGCACTGCGTGGCTTTTTAGAACCAATGTATCGTTTGATGTGAAATTTCGTACAGATTCATTATTCTACCTCGCTAAACCAGAACTTTAGCTATTATACACAAATTATTCCACAAAATCGAATATACCATCGAATACATTTTTAATTAAATACCCAATCACACACCACCGCCTCAGAAAATATACTTCTCAGTCATCCCACCGCGGCATGACTAATCTCCCATCATCGGTATATCACGTCGCCGTGTACTGAACTCCACCGCACTTCGATCTACTTTCCCATCGTTTCCAATTTGCCGTAAGACACATATATAAACACACACACACACACAAGGCATAATGTATAATGCACCTGCCGCCGCACACACGGTGGCCAATGAGATTTTCGCGGCGTTACGGTACCGGGCGAACTACCGCAAGCGCACACGCGCGCATGCATCAACTTTTCTTATATATTCTCTCCGCTCTCGTTACATCATGTACCTATATACACCTGCACGTGCGTGTGCGTGTCGCTCTCTTCCGTGAGTAAATAAAAAGTGGATGGGCGGTGTATACAAGAGTTTGGCGTAACAGTGGAAAGAGAAGATGTAATGCTGTATCCTTGTGGATGTGTAGTTTGTTGATGGAGGTGATGCTGTGGCGGTGTGAGTAGTGGAGTGGATTTAGGATTTATGTGTGTGTGTGTGTTGCTATATTTTATAGAAGAAGAAGTTTAATTTGGTTTCAATATTTGCGAAAAGATCTTTTACGATTTTTAAACGTTTGCAAGGTACTATATAGATCGATAATTATTTGATGATTACTATTAGGATGATATGTTAGATTACTACAATCTAATGTTTTAAATATAATAATCGAATGTTTTATATTATAATAATCAAATGTTTTAAATTATGATAATCAAATGTTTTAAATTCTATAATTATAATCTAATGTTTTAAACTGTCACATAATTATCCGTATAATAGGTTTAAGTGAATTAACGAATAGCGAATGACAAAAATAATGTGTAGATAATGACATAAAAGATATCGATCTACGAGATTTCCTACGAGATGAGAAACTTCTTTATACGATTTCGAGGGACATGCATAAATATATTATCATAAACCTGTAAAAATCTATATTGGTCTATACAAAAATAATTTGATCATGATTCATTTGATATGCAAAACATCCTATCAACGTTTGACATACATTTTTATTATATTATATTTAAAGCAAACATCTTCCGAGAAAGTTGTTACACTTGACACCTTACCAATACAACCACAACTCTTTCAAAAAACTATATCGCAAAAAAGCGTAGTGACATATTACAATTAACAATCATAAACGATTAACTTTCAAAAAACACACACATTTCAAATCTTCCCAATTACAAACAAACCACAATGAAAACGTAGGTTTAATCATAATTCTCATCTCCTCAATTACAGTTCTGAACGTGGCAGCGGGCAAAGCTCCCATGCAGTCGAGCCGCGCCGAGAGCGGAATTCCGCAGCTGGCGGTAGACGGTAGCAGCGGGCAGGCCTTCTCCTCGCAGACGTGCACCCTGACGATGCCGGAGACGAAACCCTGGTGGTACGTCAACCTACTCGAGCCGTACATGGTGCAGCTGGTGAGGCTGGATTTCGGAAAGTCGTGTTGTGGTGAGTGTGAAAACCTTTTTTATTTTTATTGGTTCTTATGGGGCTGGAAATTCGCCTTATAGGAAATTAGTGAATTTTTTATAGTTTTTCTTTTTTTTTTCAAATACTTTGATGGGAAATAAAAATTGTATGATTCGTGTATGTTGCTAGTTATTTACTACTGATGAAGCGTTGCTGTGAATGAACTTTCTTTCAGTATTTCAAATGAGAAACATATAAGTAGTTTGTATAAAATTATTTCAAAATCAACAAGAAAATTAATTGGGAAATAGTCCACATCAGCTACATCCGCTAAGTTTACGCAGTTAGCCAGTTTTTTTATTTAGCTCTTAGCAAATTTAACTTGATTTTTTAAGTGGCCGGAATTTTTTTTCAGTAGAAGATATCAATTTGGATTTTAACGTATATTTATAAAATTTTCTCAATTTACCTTATGGAAAAGCTTTTTTGAATTGAGTTGGTCAAATTAACTACACATGGCGGAGCATATAGTCCAAATGCTCATTTTACAGGTTGGCTTTCGTGGAAAGTCAATATCACTTCTATAGGACATCTTCAACGTTTTTTTCTTCCTAGAACACGCACTATATCTTGATGAATCTTTGACAATTTTTTTCCTAAATATGCTTGCAGAAACATAAAAAAAAATACCTAAGTAGTCAAATTACCTCGAGTTAAATTTGAGACAAACTGATTATTCATATATTATTTGCAATAAAAAATAGATCAAACACACACACTATAAAAAGTTTCATTGAATTTAAGTTACAACTGTGCGTTAAATTACATGAATTTGTCATAAAAAATAAATTTCACAACAAAATCTGCCGTTTGCGGTATACTTAATATTAATATATTTACATACAGTTTCATGCATATTTATACATTCAAGTTCACGAAGGACCATTTCTTTTCAAGCCCTTGCTACTTCCATAAAATTCCGCAACCTTTTTATACCGTATAATGAAACACATGTAAGTCGACCCATTGTCATTACCACAACCACGAGGTACACAACCAATCCGGTTTTTTCCTCCAATCCCAATTGATCTGATTAGAAATCACACTGCTGCTCTCCATTTCAAGAAGCGCGGCTCAACTCCGCCGACGACGACAAAAAGCCATTTATCGAACGCAACCGTGCGTTTCGCAAATTATTGGAGATCGCGTTCGTCAATATCGCTCACAAACATCTCGAAATATAAAGTCTCCGCTCTCTCGCTGATCGCTGCGAGAATAATATTCGATTTTTCCAGGAAAAAACGCGCGGACTTAACGGTTCTCCGCGGATATAATAGGTGTGTAACTGGCCGCGCGACGAAGGAGAGGGGCAAATTTCACAACTGATAAAAATTTATGTACGCGAGTGAAATCGCAGCGACGCGCGGCGCTTTTACTATTACACTCCCGCGCGTATACTACCGATCGGTTTCCCGTAATTTAATCGGGAGAAAGAAAGAGAGAGAAAAGAGTGTTGTATACACACACACAACGTTGACGCAGTTGAAGTTTCTCCCCGCGCGCGGCTCATGCGGATTTAAAATTTTCGATCCGCGGAATTTCGTAATTATAATCTATATCTCGCACGGAGGAAAGCCATTTCTAGATCGTCGATCTCTTTCGCCCGGCTTCTTCTCCTTTTTGTGTTATTGTTGCTGTCGTAGTCCCGTGCGCTATGCTCGAGAAAGTTACCGGAATCGTTATTTATATTTTTATGCTAACGCGACGTGCGGGCATTTGCATTTTACAGGGGTTTTCGCTGATGTACACACGGCGTTCGTTGCGCAATGCGACAGGGAACGATTAGATTCCAGTAATGCTGTATTTATTGAGGAGAATGTATATATTATACAGAAATTACGTGTTACTGTTATTACAGGTGAAAATCGCGGCCATGAATTATTAATCGGTAATAAATGTGGTTATGGTAGATTCGCCATTACGATTAGCGTAAATATGCTTCGATATACCGATTTTCATGAAAAATATATTTAAGTGTACACTTCAGTTGTTGTCGACAGTGTATTAACCTTACCGATTTACACGTGTGTATGTATAGACAGATTTCGTAAACTAAGTTCTTTTTTTTTGCACCGCTTTCTACATAAATTATGCATATCTTTAGATATATTTAATATAATATTTCCAATGCACAGGAGTTTCTTTAATATACTAATCACCGAAAATAAAACTCGAACGATTTCGTAAGTGAAAGCCCGCACGTATATCCAAAATTGAAAAGTTACCATATACTTAATTCGAAGAAATTACATACCCTTCTCTATAAGATTGTATAAAATAATGATTAATCGGTGTTGTCGGACGCACCGTATACTTATATATCCTTTCTTTATTGATTCTAATTCCCGTCGTCATCTCGGCTTTTTTGTGTCCCTTCGTTATGGCATTCTTATACACCGATGCCCCTAATGAGGCTGTATACAACGTAACAAATAAAGTATATCCCTGTACGGTAATTTAATTATAGAATTACGATACTTGACATACGAGGCGCGATAATGGATATGCAATCGGTATATGATTAGACATCAGGCTTTATATATCCATTGACGCGTAATGTAACAGCTGATTAATTGAAAAACGTCCCACCATCATATAGATTTTTTTTCGAACTGCTCATTACAATTGACAACTGATAGTCCCAATAATTTCCATTCTTGCTATAGGTACATGAAACGTATATAACATGTGTATAATTTATATACCTAAGAGAGCAATGCCTGGAAATTGCTCTATTACGATAAATGCTCGAGTACCCGCACGTTACATATATATACTATATATTATATACGCACATCTTCTCTGGAAAATGAAAAGTGAGAGTTTGTGTGTACACGTGCACCTATATATCGACGTGATATTTCACGGACTGGCTTGTACATACTTTCGATTATTATACCAATGGAGGAGAATGAAAATTGTTCGGCCGCCGCTACATTTTTCATTTAATACTCTCCCGCTCGCGCGGTGTAGTATATATTAAACGCGCCGCGCGCTGCTACACTTTCTACTTTCATCGTTCGCGCTGAGATTCGGACGCTCGCGATGCAAATGATAATGTATATATATATAGATAGATAAATTTTCCGTCGTAAAGCAGAGGATTTATAAGGGGAATCGATAAATTAATACACTGTGATGAAAAACGAGAAAGCGGAGAAAGATTATGATGGTTATATAAAAAAAAAACCAACTATTGTCGTAAAGCAAAAGAAGTTTCTAGTATTATGATTGTTTAATGGAGGTTTAGAGTTCGCGCGGCTCTCCGAGGCATAATTGACGAAAAATTATTACGGCGGTTATGAAATTTTCATGTTTTAGGAGCTTATTGCGATTAATTGTAAAAGTAAATGATATTAAATGTTAACTGGAACGGTTCCTGAGACAGGGCGGTAAAATCTTTTCTTTTAATTCTTATATAATGGTATCTATACCCCGGAACGTGAATTATCTTCTATTTTAATTTCAAGTATTTCGTTTTTATTTTGAATAAATACAGTGCACATTAGAAGAAAACTACCTATAATCATATAACGATTTATTCACGCTTTTGCTAATTCTTTCGACCAAACGTAAACCTACACTACCAACGCAGGTCCCAAAATTAATTCCGCACACATTATTATCATTCACGCTCTCATTTTCAAAATCCGCTCTAAAAAAAATAAACCAGGTCAAAACACTGGCCATTTAATCTCTGCAACATATATAACAAAACACTTCACGCCGCGCATATACTCGCAGGATAACAATCGCAAAAGCGCGATGATGGACACGCGCGAGATCGAAGACAAAAATTATACGAACACAAGCCGGAAGTATAGCTTCTTTTCTTTCTCTCTCTCCAAACCTCGCGCGGAGTGTTCGTATTAATTATATATGCGGCGGTTGTTAGATTTTTTCGGTGCCGGCATAATGAGGACGAGTTTCGGCCGTTGTTAAGTTTTAATTGATTGTATATATAATACGCACGTTTGTATACGGGAGTTTCGAGTTATGCGGAAGACAAATCTAGGTCAGAATTTTTCGAAAAAAAAAAAATTCTTTTTTCATTTTGATTAGATACCGTATATTAATCATATATCAATATATAACGGACACGAATTCAATCCTTTCGGCACATCTCGCATCAAGTTATAACAATGCACCCACTTCCACACACACTTGATATAGAAACGCCTATAAATCCCGCTCGTAAAGCAACAGCGACGGCGTACAACAAAACTCCCCGCGCGCATTAACCCTTATTAGTACAGCAACGACTTCTCATCACACACACGCATTCACGCGAGGAAAATGGAGAGATAGCGCGATATCGAGGCCACGTCGCACGCACGCACTCTCCTCGCAGCTAGTTTATACAGACGTGAAAATCTCGAGAAAAGATGACCTTTGGATATATACCTATACACGTGTGCAAGTCCGCTACGACTTTCTTCTCTCTCTCACTTATATGTACTTACAAGAGAGCGAGGCGCGCACGCATTAAGGATTGTCTCTCCGCTACTATATTTGCTGCAGAGAGTAACCATTGCGAGCGCGAAATTCCGCGAAGCGGACGATGCCGGAGTAAAAAAGAAACGGAGAATGGAGCTTTAGTACGCGGCGGAGTTTAAAAATAGCCGGGAGATTCTGGGAAGGGTTTAATTGCACCTGCACACGTATTGTTATTATAATAACCGAGCTATTTAACGGTATATTCTTCAACGTATACGGCGCAAATTTCATTTACTCTCGATGTGTATCATATACTAATATTATTGATTAAATCAAAACACACACAGGGATTTTCGAATCTCGAAAGCCCGCGCGCGAGATAAGGTAGGTATGGGCTTTAACGCGCTTATACTCGCACTGCAGTACTATACAGAGAGTCACAGCTGAGACGTCAAGTGGGTCAGGAGACGTGGTACTTGGGCAACCTGGCTCGCGCGCTTGATGCTATCTCTCTCTTTCTCTCTCCGTATGTATATATATCCTATACGTACACTTACACGCGACTGTCTTCTTTTTTCTCCTCTTGTCTTTCTCTCTTTTTCCGCGCACTATCCTTTCTTCCTTTCTATATATACATGTATATATATATATAATGCCGCGGGCGCTCGAGTGAAAGCTCAGCCATGCAGAGTGTCGGTTCTCGAGTATGTGGTATACCGATCTCTCTCTGCGAGTATATGTGTGTGATGCGTAAGTGTGATTCTCTTCGGAGAGTATATATATATGTACAGCTCTTTGCGTTTACCCGTGCGCACAATTTACGTAAGGCTGCTGTAATGCAGCGCGCATTGTTTTAACTGTATATATACGCAGAGAGGTGTATTGACTCGCGGTTGCCCGTCGTATATTCGGTAATTGTTTTAGTAAGTGTGTAACATAATGAGAGAGAGAGACGAGTCGAGGAGAAAATTTCGTTAACGTCGTTCTAAAAAAGAAATGACGCTGCGGAGAGTGGATGTAATTAGACGTTTCCTCAGAGGAGTGAAAGAGTGCGCGTTTATTAAATTTTAAAAATCGCGGTTAGCTGTTGTTCATCCTCGCGAGCGTGTACATTATAACTTTACCGGGTAATTGGTACAATATATTTTTAAGTTTGCGTAATATAGTTATAATATGAAAAAAAAGCAAACACGAGAGTAGAGGCTCGCTCTGATTTACAGAACTAAGTATTTACGAAACTTTCTCGGGTGATAGATCGCGCGGGTTAGGCAAGATGCGAGCGGCCGAGCACAGATGAAAGTATAATAATGATAATTGTGATGGCCGAAAACAATAACAATAAGGGAACGCTCGTTTAACCGAAATTTTTAAGACTCTGATGTTACGTTATATAGACCGTATATTATAACGTTTATTATATATACACCTGCATCTCTCGGCGCTCCGACTTATATTGTTTATAATATATAATTACACCACACGTATGCCACGCGCGATAAAAATGTTCTTTAATAAGTCTCATTAAAGCCGTTAACCTGTCGCACCTCCAAGAGACCGTTGCGACGTTTCCACAACCGCGCGTCGCTCTTATAATTGTCTCCTCGATTTCGTCAGTGTACCGAGACACCGCTGTATAAAAAAAAAATGAGGGATATACTTGCTTTTTCTTATATGCAAATTTTTTTTTTAACGCGCCGTGGGTATATATAAGTAATCATTTTTGTTCGCGCGGGCCTAACGAGCTGTGATTATAATTTCATTCGAACTCACGTGACTGGGAGCAATTAGCGCACACGACCGCGCGCGAGACGTTTAATCGCGATGATCGTGTATATAGATACACGTTAGGGACGATAAAGTCGCGGTGAAGCGTATTGTTATATATTGAAAGATTTTTTTTTAATTAGAAATTCCTTTCGACCGTTTCTTTTTTTTTTCATGAAGCCGGTTGTGTATATTCGAGCTGTACTAAATTAATCGGGAATTCTGAACTGTCTATTTCTGATCTCTATTATATAGGTACATTATTTACATCGTATATATAGGGTAATAAAAATTATTGATTAGGTTTCTACTTTTCTCAACGCTATACGTGCAATTCATATATACAAATATACTTTTCGAACGCTGTAAACAAATCAACGAGGGGATACGAATGCAAAGGTAATACTTTACGACCGCGAGGCTTTTCCCCGGATTTCAGCCTAATATACTGCTGTTGTTGCACATGTGTGCGGCCGCGCGCGCAAAGCAAATTTTACGGTCGGCTAGTTCATCGTTATTCGGCCTATCCCCCCCTCCTCTCCACTCTTATACGGCCGAAGTTGTATATTATTTCCAGGAATAGTGCAGTGCTCGCGGCCGCGGGATAACACGCTGTAGTAGTGCTGTGTTCTAGATTTTTACCCGCGAGTATTGTCTATAGTTTCGCAAGGGTTATAATTAATGGTTGTAAGCGCGGTTGAATTCGCGTAAAACTGGAGTACAGAGGTTCTTGAATCATGGTGGATTCGTAATGATTGTTTATATATTGGTTTGTAAATGACGTGTACTATAGAAAAATAAAAATCATTTGCGGTAATTTTATCTTTCATAAGAAAAAAGAATTATATAGGTATATTTGTTTAAGAAAATATTTGATAATGGTAGCACTTTTTCGACATAAAGAAAAATAGCGTGGGTAAAATTGCAGTTTATTTGTGTATATATATGTATACGCGAAGGACAGACCGCGACCGGTCGTTTCACAAAATTGTTTCGTTTTTAGTACAGAGTAGTAATCACAAAAAAGAAAAAAAAACCTTGTAAATTGCACTACTTCCTTTTACTATTTCCACCGCACTTTACAGTGTTTATTGCTACCTCTGATTACACTCTCTCTAAAATAAAACCACCCAAAAAAAAAAACAATCTTTCACATACCCATCAAGAAAGTAAACAGAAAAACGAACCAGTAGGAACGTCGATGAGAGAGTCGACATTAGAAAGCTCTATATATACGGCGTTTTTCTGCTCTGCGCGACTACTCTCCCAACAATTACGAAATTCTTTTGTGTGTCTTGCAGGTGACGGCCTCCCGGGCACGATAGTCGTACGCGTGGGTAACAACCGGCCGGATCTGGGCACCAACCCCATCTGTAATAGGTTCACTGGACCCCTAGAGGAAGGACAACCGTTGTTCCTGCCCTGTAATCCACCGATGCCTGGGGCGTTTGTTTCTGTACACCTAGAGGCCGCATCTCAGACGCCGTATCCAGTGCAGCTGTCGCTCTGTGAGGCCTTCGTTTATACCGATCAGGTGAGTGATGTGTATAATGAGGAAATTGTATTTTATGCTTGTGATTGTCAACGATTTCTTGTCGAAATTTTCTTTTTGAGTAATTTTTTGTATATGTGTAAAATCGTAATGACGTTTAAAGAGGAGGGTCAAGAGAAATATCTTTGTTTTGTTTTACTGCATGGATAATAATTCGAATTCACTTCTATTTTTGTTTATAAATTTAATGGGAATCTATTATTTATTTATTTATTTAACCAAAAAAATTACATTTAAATGTAAAAGCATACATCCCATAATTATAAACAAAGTAATGTGATAAGAATATGTTAGAGATCTAAACTAATTTTTTAACTTTTTCTTGTTATAATTTGTGAAATGTTGTGCAATATTCAGAATTTTAAGATTAAGATTCAGAAAGTCATTGATTACACGGAGAAATTTTTTTTTTTCCTAAACTTTACTGTTTTTATAAGAAAATTTACAATTTTCCACAGTATAAGCGTTGTGACACAGTCGTCATATGGCCTGTTATAAAATATTCATAAAGCCTTATAAGAAAGGGTGCAGAAATCTCATTACCTATGAGGTTAATGCACCAAGATTTATGGGATTTTGTAAGAATTTATAAGTATTTTACAACTGAGCGGACACATATTATGTGGGATTTTTACTTTTTTAATAGTAATTTTTATGATATTTGTAGCAAACTTGACCGACACTACCATATTTCGTTTCATCAGTCATAAAAATTGCTATTTAAAGAATAAAAACCCCATATTATGACAAGTGTGCCCAGCGCTACTATGTGAAAAATACAAAATTATCTTATAAAGAAAGTAAAATTTCCAAAAAAAAAATTTCACCGTGTAGATTCAGTGTAAAGATGCACTAGATATACTATTTGAGAACACTGAAAAGGCCGTCCTCTTTTGAAAAAAAAGAGTTGATTATCATGCAAAAAATTATGCATCATCATCACAAAAGAAAGAAAAAAATAGTCTAACTCCAGTCTACACGTCTCCTTGAACCCTATGGCAAAAGTATGACAACCTCAACTTTCCCACATTTTTGCGCCCGAAACTTCGCAGGCACAAAAAAGAAAAGCGCACCGCCTCGTTTATATTGTGTGACCGAAAGTAACCTGTTTTTTGCAAGCGCCATACTTTTTAACGCATTCCTGTCTCTCTTTCTCCGTCACAAAAACGTCATTTCCCCTTACCCGATCCCAATCTTTCTTCCACCTAAAATTTACACCCTTCCCAACAACAGTAGACCCAATTTCCCTACACCCAAACCGTAGTCGTCGCCACAACACCGGAGAAACTCAAACATATGCACGCATCACGGAGAAAGTAAGTGTGCTTATACTATATATACATTATTTCTCTGCCGCAGGCGTTGCCGATCGAGCGGTGCCCACAGTTCCGCGACCAGCCGCCCGGCTCCACGGCGACCTACAACGGCAAGTGCTACATCTTCAATACCCGGCCACAGACCTTCCGCGACGCCCTCAACTCCTGTCGCGCACGCGGTGGCACCTTGATCGACGAGAGCAATCCTGCCCTCCAAGGATTCATATCGTGGGAGCTGTGGAGAAGACACAGGTGCGTTAAATTTTTTTTTGGATGTGGATAATGATGTTGAGAATGGACAAAAAATGTGGATAACTATATAGCAACTGAGATGTATAAATGGTCAATGTATGTGATTAAAACCGAACGTGAAAATTTCTACTTTTCTTTTTATATGTTCGTCGCTTTTTTTGGTAACCTTTAAACACTGGTATTAGTTTAATATACCTTCAATTTCAGTGGCCGAAACTTTATAATACACGGGTATTTAACTTTAATAAAAAAAATCGGTATTTACGTTTTTCTACTACTTACTAATCATTGTGAAAGTAAATTCTAGATCAAACGTTATAACTGTTTTTAAATCTTCACCATGCACCTGCAGCGTTCAAAATTCAAATTCAATAAACTCACTGAGCGCCTCGATTTTTCCTTCCTTCACACACCATCACACATTAACCGAAAGTTCAAACCTCGCACACACGTCTCGGTTAAAAAAGTGAACGTCAACCCGCCTGCTCGCACGCATTATATTAACGGGACCTTCGATTATCATCTCCGAAGAAAGTATATACACACACCCGCAGCTTAACAATCACTTTCATTATTATATGTATATGTGCACATTCACCGACCCTAACAATTACGACCATTCACTAAAATAAAACAAAAACAAACAGGAGCGACACGTCGAGCCAGTACTGGATGGGCGCGTTGCGCGACCCTAAGGACCGGGACGTATGGCGTTTCATTAACCAAGGCGAAGTGGTAAAAGTATCCTTCTGGAGTTTACCACAAGGCAACGAGGAGGATTGCGCGCGGTACGATGGTAGCCGAGGTTGGCTATGGTCGGATACGCCTTGTAATGCTAGATTGAACTATATCTGCCAGCACCGTAAGTATCGCGCTTAAATTTCTAACCATTATATATGATTATTTAGTGAGTAAAAATTAATGTTTCCATAAACATACAGGACCGCGAGCATGTGGTAGGCCGGAACAACCACCGAACTCGACGATGACGGTAACGAGCCCACCGAGCGGCAAGGAACCGGCGCGTAGCTTCCAGGTCGGCACCACCGTTGAGTACACCTGTGACCCTGGCAGCCTCCTCATCGGCCCCTCGACACGTACCTGCCTGGAGACCGGATTCTACAATGAGTTCCCACCCGTTTGCAAGAGTGAGTGAATATAGTTTATATATATAATTATATCATGAAAGCGATGTATAATATGTGACGCGTGGATTTTGTGTGTTAAGGTATCGAGTGTGGATATCCAGCGGGAATCAGGCACGGCGGGTACACGCTGATCAACAACACGGTTACGTACCTGAGCCAGGTGCTGTACACGTGCGAGGAGGGCTTCGAAATGACAGGTGAGAGTCGTGTGTTGTTGCGATTGAATTGTGTATTAATTATAACAAGGGTAATGAAATTGATGGATGAGTATTCGGCTTGGAGAATTCATATCTATAAGTGCCATGAGAGAATCAAATTTTTTTTATGATCGTTGAGAGCTAGAGAAGATCGTCCGCGTTAAATTAGCCGATGAAAATTTTATGGATTGACAAATAACGTAAAATGATTGGTTACTGTTATCGCAATAACTAATTGGTTAAAAGTGTCTCAACTGTTAGCAGCATAGTAAGATGAACTAATAAAAATAGGTACCGCAATGAGTTATTGATTACTGTAATTGTTTGTATTAGTTTATTTTAGTATTCTGTATAGTTAAAGACATTTTTAACCAATGTAGTTGGTAATAGCGCGTAACCGATCATGTTTTACCGTGTGAATAAACATTTCTAAAAGGACCCTTATACTTTATTTGACAGCTTAATTTTTTCTATACTTTTCTTACCTACCAATAAAATGTACATAATTATATACCAATGCTACCGCCACCAGGTCGCGCCCGACTGACCTGCGACATCGACGAGCGCTGGAACGGCCCGCCACCTCGCTGCGAGCCGATCCGATGCGACCCACCAACACCAGTCGCCCACGCCCAGATCCAGATCGACGAGATTGACATCGACGACGTCAAACCGGCCACCCCCAACACCGCGACAAACCGCAGCCTCTTCGTTGGTAGCATCGTCACTTACACCTGCGACAAGGGATACAAGCTTACCGGTAACAGGCAGCTGCTGTGTCTGCCGACTGGATCCTACGATCGGGTCGCTCCTGCTTGCTCGGGTAAGTTGTGCTTTTTGAGATGGACAATTTTCAGAACGGGGGTGTAACTATGATATTGAAAAAAAACTGTTTCTGTTTGAAATGTGGTACAAGTAAAGTACGTTTAACAGAAAAATATTTATCAGGAGAAATGGAAAAAATTTTATGGTTTTAAAGGGAGACAAGACTGTACGTCTTACCATACTTGTCTGTTTCTACTGTGATGCTCGTATTTAGTCGGAAAGATTTTAAAATAATATTTTCAAAATCTTTGTCCATATATTAGATAGGCCAACATTAAATAACTATATTTTTATTAATAACGCAAACCGTCATTTTTAAAAGAAAATTATAATAATCTACCAAAAAATTAAGAAAATCCGTAACATATCTTCGAAAAAGCTTATATTTAACTACATATTATTAATATTTTTTACACATCACAGAAGAACCACAAACAACGACCACCGTAACCCCCAAACCGACCGTCCGACCGACCAACACACGCAGCCGTCCCTTCCTGGCTACCCGCGTGCGCACAACAACGGCAGCTCCGACCTCGACCCGACCAGCCTCAACAACCTCAGGAACAACTCCATCGACGACGACAACGGTGACGACGCAGCGCGCACAGCCAACGCAACATCGCGGTACCCAGCAGCCACCGTCCGTGAGACACCCGGATGTAGCGGCCGAACAGCCAGCCACTGTGCAGGAGACCGTGCACAAGAGGCCGAGTATCGGCTTACAGAGACCGGCGTCGACGCCCGTGGATAGGAACACGCCGAGCCCCAAGGACGAGGGCAGCGATCATCCTCAGGTATGTTGGGATCGTTATTTTTGTAGTGTTGTTGAAGAGTTGTTGGTGGGATTATGGGTGATTTTAGTATCGGAAGTGTATGGGAAGTTAGTTGGAATCCGGTTAAAACTCCGTTACTAATTTTTTTTAGGTAAACGAAAAACGATTTACTTTTAAAAAGTAGTAGACCCATAGATGATTTCAACAGATTTCAGATTGTTTCCATAAAAATAGTTTTAGTAAATTATTATACACCTAATTTTTAATTAACATCATAATTAACATCATGATTTTTAGTTAACATCATATTTCCAGGATAACGAAATCTCCGGTAGCGGCGTTGACAACGCGCACGCCGAAATTGGCGCGGGAGTGCCCGAACCCAACGGACCATACAGAATCAACCGAGCTGATCAACCTGGAACTCATACAGCCAAGTTCAACCTCGGCTCCGTAATCGCCTTGGGCATCTTCGGTGGCTTCGTCATCCTCGCGGCTATCATCACGACCGTCGTCCTCCTCATACGCAGGTAAGCCCATCGTGACTTAACGCTGGTCCTGGTACTGTACATATAATATATACGTTATTATATAGCGTTCTATAGTGAAAGAACAGTGTACCGGTGTTGCCCCTGTTTTTTTTGTTTTTGTTTTGTTGTAGTCATGTATTTATTTATGTTCGTGTTTTAATTTACCTTCCCCCGACTCGTATATGTAATCTTATAAACAACGTGTCAACTTGTAGCTCATCAATGTTTATTAATCATTTTTTGTTCGTCACGTATAAGTGTATATCCGGATGTCTTTCAGCTTTGTATAAGCATTGCGATGAGAATTAAGAAAAATGTTAGCTAACAATAAATGTGTACACATTTTTCATTGTATATGTCTATAGTTTAATGTCATTTTTGTCAAGCTGTGTCGGGGGTGCACGCGATATATTATAGTTGCTTTATCTTTCACTGCACGATCTGTTTGAAATTTTTAAAAAAAGTACTTATAGGAAAAGTAATGTCGATTGTGCATTGAAAACATTGCAACCACTTTCCTAGGGATGAAAAATGAGCTTGACGGATTTTAAGTAAAAATGTGTGATTTGATGTGATACCCTTTAAAATCTTATTCACAAACCTCGGATCAAAATATTAATTTTTTATGAGATTTCATAGAAGATTTCACATGTGATCTATTATGTGATAAGTCATGTGTATTTTCTTCTAGGAACTAGTTTACAAAACTCATACCAAACTATCACACGATTGCTGATATGACGACTCACATGAATCCTTGTGTGACATTGCTTTGTGAATAAATCTTAGATGAAATCACTTCAAACCTTTCTGATATACCAGTATTCGTACAAACTCGTTTAAAAATATCATAAAACTAAAGCTCCAATGAAATCACACAATAAGATATCGATTATTTCCTTGCACTAAATCTTGAATAACGTCGCGTTTCCCATGACTTTTTAATAATAAAAAGGAAACACATGAAATTTCGCGATTGCCAAACCAAAACATCCCTAGAAAAGTAGTACTTAGATTATACCTATAGGCGTGATCACTATAAACCTATAGTCCAGGCAACCCACGCGAATAGGAAAAAGGGCGGGCAACGAAATAAGCACAAAATACCCCGAATAATCCGGGATCAGCAATCGAGACTAATCTAGGCCATCGCTCTATTATCTGCTATCATGTCCACACGTGAATACGCACACTGACACTTGCGGACCGTTATGACCGCGTCTGATGGGATGATCGCAACGGCGGCAGTGGCGGCGGAGTTGTTGGCGGCGGCAGTGGCGTCGTCGGCGGCGGCTTTAGCGACCCTTACGGACGTCGGCTACGTGGCCGTCGTGGGGTCGACTCCTGCGTCGGCGGGGGTGCCGGTTGCGGTGGCGGCGGTGGCTCTAACGGCAGTCTCGGCGGTGGCGGCGGTGGCCTGAGAGCCGGCGGCGGAGGCCCTGACACACTCAGCGGTGGCATGCCACCGTCGCGCTGGTACACACTCCTGGCGCTGCCCTTCCCCGACCAGCACCTGGGCCGCCGCGACCTCACGGCTCGCCGCCACGCCGCCGATCATCCCTACTCGTTCAGTCTCTCGGCGGCCCATAGGGCCGGTTACTTTTCCAATCCCTCGCTTTGACGTATCTGTATACAATACTGTGGTCTTATTTCACTCTGTCTCTCTCTTTTGCTGGCTGGCTGAACTGATGCGCGGGGTGTGTATATAATATGCTTGTGGGAGGGAGGCACCATTTCGTTTCGCATCACCCTCTACGTATGTCTCTGTTGTTGTGCCTTTTATTAGTTTATATTTATGCGGTAATTGAGATTGGATTATAGCTTCTTAATGAATATAATATACGCCTGAATCGTGCACCGCACTCGGGAAATTCTTTTACATTATAGAAACGATATTGTTCACCAATGAGCCATCGCGATGATATGCGAGTTTATATAGTCATATAAATATCACAGCTTAGTTGTGTAGTTCTTGTAACTATTCTTCTTTTTTGTATTCTGTACAGCACGATAGTCTTGAGTATTTTAACGTGTATGGTGCTTTATTTTTTATACGTATAAAGGTTTTTGATAGAACATTGAGTACCTATTAAAAAAAGAAATGATTAATCAAACGCGCTGAATTCAAGTACTCAAATTACAAAATTGTGTGCCATTTTAAATTAAAGAAATATGCATTTTTGTTGAAAGCGATTTTGCGTATGTCTTTTTTTAAATTTTCGACATTTTTACTAGTTCCTAGCCATTAACAGTATATAATAGTATGTTACATTATTTTTATAATCATGCAATATGAGTTTTTTTTTCTTTACTATCGATCGTAAGTGAAATTAATCGTAGATACTTAGAAGTTTAGAAATTTAGTTTTTAATTAAAAATTAATGTAGTATATATTATTGTAAATATCGTGTGAATATACAAACTTTTTTTAATTTTTGTACATCAAATCTACTTTTTCTTTTATACATTGCACCCAATACATAATACCGCTGTACAAATCTAGGATTTTCATAATATACATGTGTGTACAGAAGAAAAATTTCGTTTGTTTAGGGATTATTAACGAAAAACGAACGCGCGTGGGAGGGACAGAGAGAAAGGGAGCGGGCAAAAGAGAGACAAAGAGTGAAAGAGGGGAAAGAGAGCGACAATGTAGCTGTGTGCGCGCACACAAGTGCATTGCAGGACGAGAGTGATGTAGAACAATTAAAAAAAAAAATAATAAATGAATAAATAAGTTGGGTCTCCGCCGCTATAAAACCATGACGTGCCACCCCCGCGCGGCCGCAAAAATTACGTAAAACTAGTCAAGGTAAAGTTTTTCTCTTCCAAAACGCCAAAGAGCCAATGCAGCTCGTATGGTGATTTCACATTATGGATATTGCAATATATTATACATGTACAAAAGAGCACCTTGCAATTGCATATATCTTAGCGCCTTCGCACCAGACTATGCACCACTGATTTCACGTATTTGTAATTGGCGGGGATGATTTAAAAGTTTTATTACACTGTGTATATTGTTTGGTTTTGTTTGTTATTGGCACACTGCACCGTTGCGTATTGTCAGGTCTTGATTATGTTATCCGTGTGTATTTTGCACACCGTTCGTATGTGATAGAAATTTAGAATGGTATATATGTTTAGACCGTCACTTTATATGTGTATTTTTATCATATCATCAGTTTTGTGTGCACCGCATCAATCAAACACGCATATTGCACTTATACAAGTGTTCGTTATTATATAAAAATGCACCATCACTCTACCGTACAAGCCAATGTGGGACCTGTGATATGGGGAACACATGTAGGACACACGTGGCAACTATTGTGAGATTTTGCTGTGAAAACACATTTTGGAACCCTTATAGCGAAAAACAATTTTTAATGAAACTTTCTTTTGTATTTATATATTTAATATAAATCTTTATTCCAGCCTATTTATAAATTTATAAATAAATTAAAAAAACGATAGTATTCAAACTTTTATTCGATAATTGAATATCTAATGATTAAAATATTATTCAATACTAAAGTTGTATTGCAAAATTACAAATAAATAAGTTTATTTAAAAATAGTTTTTGGGTTAGTCATATAAGACCCATATGGAACACTCCATCAAAAACTCACATTGGCCTCAGATATATCCCACAAGGATCCCACATGTGCTTTTTTCAGTAGTACTACGCTTAGTTCGCAACAAAAACGTTTCTAAATTAGTCACCATCATCACGTATCAATATCATCCACATATATTTGTATTGTGTTCTTATATTTTATAGAAAATGTTGCACGAATTCTATCAATCACATAATATATACATATCTCAACTATATTTCAATCATATAATATTCAGCAAACATTTGTTCTGTTTTCCTCCGCATGGTATGTGATTTCCCAATTCATTTCTCAATTTTTCAGATTTCAAATTACAATAAAGAACCTTCTTCTTACTCCGAACAAATAAAAATTTCTCTTCAAAAGCATTTTTCAGCAAAATCCCCCCTTAAATATATACAGCACAATCCCCCAGCACTAATCTCATCTCGCTCTGTCCCACAGGAACCGCGGCAGAGGCGGCAAGCATTACCGTCACCGGGCGTCCCCCGACTGCAACACTGTAGCGAGCTTCGACAGCGGCTCGTCTGGTAGCCGAGGCGGTCTGAACCGCTACTATCGTCAGGCTTGGGAGAACCTCCACGAATCAGCGACCGGCCACAAGATCTCTGCATCCGCGGCCAATCACGCGGCTCTTCGCCGTAAGGAGACTTTGGATGAGCCTGGTTATAGGGACAACTATCGTAACGGCAGTAGTGGGCTCAACGGCAGTGTTGAGAGAGACGGTTCGGAGCTCGTCGTCAGCGACGTAGCTGCGTACGCGAGCAAGAGCAATGGTAGCAGCGGCGGTGACAAGAAGAGGCACCATCATCATCACCATCATCATCACTCGTCATCGTACCAGCCGACCCACAGATACTGAGGAGTATGTAGAAGATTTATGGAGAAACGATAAAGTTGAGTGTATACGCGTACGACAGTGCAGCGTATTTGGGATTGATTATTGATTATTATTATTTTATTATTTTATTATTATTATTGTTACCCGTCGAGGTAAATGTACATATTTGACGGTTTGTTCGTAAATTATTCATTGGATTCTCTTTTTTTTTATTCACACTTGGAAGTTTTACTGCGAAACACTTTATTTTATTACACGTGACTGTATAATAAAAGTAAGTGACGTATATACGCGCCGATCAAAATTTTCTGATTATATATATATAATAATATATATGGCTAAAAATTCAGTCAGTTGTTGTATTTTGAGTGCAGCCGCATCACATACACACACACACGCTGTGCGTTATAATTTTTTTCTTTCTTATTACGTTAAACCGATACGAACATAGTCGCCAGCTATATTATGTATGCATACGCATTATGTATGTACATTTTTCTCTTTCCCCTCCCACGCGTGTAAATAATTTCAACTCCTGCGTATAGGCTTTATAAAGATTCGAACTTCCTTTTTTTTTCTTCCGTCTCTCTGCTATACCGATTACTACTCACGATTTATAGGAAGATTCGATCTTTATGCTCAATTATGTTTTCTTTTCTCCTTTGAGTTGATTTGTATACACTCGAGAGTTGAGTATGTTATTATACTTGTACGCTGGACGCAACTGGTCGATCGAAATGCCAAAAAGCACAGAGAGTTAATAATATATATAAATATATTGAAAGCATAACGTGTACCTCCGCATACATATAGGTATGTGTATAAATAATATATATATCATAAATGAACACCGCAAAGTTATTTATGTAATAATATATATGTAAAACAATGCGTTCGCCAGGTTCGAATACTGTTATAAATGTGAAGATGTTTTAACGAAAAATGTTATACTGTAAGTGTTTAAACTGTACTCTTTAAAAAAAATGATTATTTCTTTCGATCGTCTTGAATACTTTTATATAATAATATAGTATTGTACATGAATAGTTGTGGTTACTGTCATTAACACACTAATCACACGATTCGCGAACATAGAAACGAAATTCTCAAATTTAGGATGATCCGCCGATAGGGCGAGAAAACTATTCAATGAATGGGTTCTTGTCTTTCGAATTGCTATACATATACTCCATGTATATTTTTACAATCGTCCAACAATCTTATATTTCCGTAATATCGACACTGACAACGATTGCTACACAATATTTCCGTAAAATGTGACAAAATTTAAATTAGGATTAATTTTAAAATTTTTTAACTAAAAACAAAAATATTTATTGGTACTTAATATTATGACGAAAAATATATGAGCATATTTTTCGAGAATAGGATTGAACTAATTTAATTTTTATACGAAATATGTACTTAATCACGATTGATTAACCCTAATCAGAATTACATGATGATATTTTGTAAAAGCAAAACGTGTTTACATACGGACACTGTTATGGGTACCTTGGCCTCCCCTTTATAAGGAAGAACTTCAGTATTCATCCCATTGATAAATATTATGTGCACATGCGTCAAGAGGAGGCCGATGTGATCCATTATAGTCATGAAATTGCGTATAGTCTAAGTGAAAAAACAAATTCGACAAACTTTTATAAATTTAAATCTTGTAACGAGCGTCGCGTCACATACATACACAATCAATCTTGTCGTGTCATCAAATTCTTATAATGCGTTGATCACAATGATTTTTAGTGTGTCCCTAAACTTCATAATCAATAAAGTTTTTAGTTGGTTTGTAAAATGCTCTTCGAAGAGAAAAAAAAACTGTAAATGGTAGTGCCATTCTCGGCAGTTTTTTCTATGAATACTTGTAGTCGATGAGCGAATTCTTATTTGCTCCATATAAATATTGTACTTACTTTATGAGATGTAAGGTATAGGTAAACTGTATGTATAAATTAATTATAAATATTTAAAGAAATAAACCACTACAATAAAATAAAACCAATATGTTGTTTATTATCGTATTTATCAATTCTATATATGTTATCTTTGCGGTAATTAATGAGACGCTGTAAGAATAAGCTTTCGATAAAGAGAATTATAATTAAATGTTTTTCTGAATAATGGTTTAAATAAATAAAACTGTAATTTGTGAGAAATCACCTTCGATACAATTTTAACAGTTGAGACAAATCTGTCACATTATTATAGAAACAATCACAATGAATATCTGACAATTTTATTTATACAATACTTTCACTAATACTTTATCAAAAATTCGCTATTACTTATAAAAAGGCATATACAAATAGCCGCGTTAACCACTTCGAATATCAACGTACTGATAAGTACAATGAAATATGTCGATCATTTTAAGCAATCGAGATTTCTTTACAGTGGTTATCGAAACATTCGTATGCTACGCTTGCATGCATTACGTAACAGTTATAGGTACTTAGTATTATATCATTCCACTTGAAGCCAGGTATCGATAATATGCTGTAACTCGTATTTGGCTTCGGTCACATAGGGGGACTCGTTTATGTTTGGCGGGTAATTCAGCGGGCAATGTCCTCCTCCTGCAACAAATATTCGCAAAATGTGTATACTTTATATATAATACACAACTATTATAATATACCGCTAAAAAGTGTACCTTTTACGTAAATGACAGGAGATTTCGGATTTACCGAACGGATGACGCCTGCCGCGTGCCAGGGATCGTTGCCACCGTGAATGAAGACAATGTTCGACGTTGTCTCGGCGATGTCCAGCCCGCCGTATAAGAGATTAGTGCGCGCCACGCCGATTTCCAGCATTCGCCTGTACACAGCAGTCATTGCGACATTTCACGTTTACTTCGATTTATAAATAAAAAAAAATGCAATAATGAATAATTTGTAACCTGGAACCGAAGACATCGCTGCAGAGCTGTTTGTACATTTCGACCGGTATGGCGTCGCTCGGTATCTCGAATGGCCTGGCCGTCGTGGTCTGGTACCAGCCGAACTCCGTGCACGTCTGGTATATCCAGCGTCGATCTACAATGGATCACCACAAATACACACTCACACTTTTATACATCACTTTGTTATTGTTACGTATATTGTTTTGAAAAATAATTGTGTGATGACTTTACCCCAAGCGTCATCGTTGTTCCATACGGTATTTTTGAGCCTCTTTATGGTTTCATTGTACTTCTCCAAGTGCATGCAGTCCTGCTTATTTTCTTTAAGCAAAAGTTTATTCACTTCGGCCAGCCTCTCCACAGCTCTGTCACCGTAATGATCACTTTCCAAGACTTCGCATGCTTTTTCTATCGTCAAGTTGTAAAAGTCGTTGTTGAACACCACTTCCGTGGCGATATCGAGGACGCCCTCGTAGAAGTTGACTATGTCGTTGACGTCGATGTTCTGCTCTTCAAAGTGCTCCCCGCAAACGCTGTGAAAAATTTGAAAAATTAGAAATTCGAACAAATATATTATCTTCGAATTGTACATTAGAAGAAAGATTTTCCTTGTTTAATATACTCTTAGAAATTTATATAGTCGCACAATAATAATAAACACTCGTCAAAAGTACTAACCCGAAGAGTTTCTCCAATTTGCGATAATTCGAGTTATCGGCGAGCATCCGATTGATTTCGTTGAAAGCCTCGCTCAGAGTAGCGTAGCATTGTAGCGAATGTTTCTTCAAAGCTTTCTCGACGACCAGGAAAAATTCTGAAACAAATATATATTTTTCGCCCGAATAATTGCGTACTTATAAAGAATCATCATAAATATATACCGACCTTTGAAGTCAACCTCTGCCAGCAATGGGGCACTATTAGCTACGGCTCCGTGCACTAGATGAGGATACTTGGAGCGCATCCACACGACCAGTGTGCCGGCGTACGAACAACCGAAAAGTATCCACTTAGTGGTGCGACTGGTTTTGTGAATTCTGTTCATACCCTTGATGAAGTAGGCCGTGTCCATAAGCGCTTGCTCGGAGCTCAGGTGCGCGATATTTTCCATGCTCAGATCACTGTGGATTCAATATATTTGAATTATGTTTGCCAACGGTTTTTGGGTTAAAGAATCCAGGTAGAATAGTGTAGGTGGAAAATCTCGCTGTATTTTTCAATCTCAATTGAACAAGGGAATGTTGGAGCCGGCTACAGATTTCTTTATACATTTCATGTTATAATATAAGACATTTGTTTTAAAGTTTTTCAAAAATGATCGCGAAGTCATCGTCCGCTGTTCATAATAACAAGTTAAAAAAAAGTTACTTTTTTTTATAAGAAAATTTACTATTTTCACAGTCTTGCTAGGGCACCACCAGTTATGTAGAATTTTTACTTCTTTTAAAATATATAGTAGTTTTTATGATTTTCGTAGCAAATTTTACTTATAAATGATAATTTTTATGAGTTGTAGAGAAAATTTTACTTATTGAAATTAGGGCTGCACAAGACCAAGACAAGACGAGACTTTTTGAAAGGCTTCTCTTGGTCTTGAAAAAGTCTTGACACCCAAGGTCTTGTCATGGTCGTGAGTAGATCCAGCCTCGTCTTGTCTCGTCTTGTCTTGAAGTCTTGATAATTTTTTTACTTGTTTTAAGGTGGTTTATGACCCAAAAAGTGGGATTTAAAAATATTTTTCATTCACAACAACTCTTTGATACTATAAGTGATACCAGAATCAAGAAATAGAGATTTAGATAATAGAAAAAAAATTATTTACGTAAGCGTA
>UXGD01002324.1:0-26839 GCA_900474315.1 Torymus auratus | reverse complement strand
ATATATATATATATTTTTTTTTTTTTTGTTTGTAGAGAAAAGAAATGAAAGTGCATATGACTCAGTCTAGCGATAATTATATTTTTTCATGCCAAGCTTTTAAAATAAGTATTGTCATTCGGATAGCCTTCTAATTTATTTATATATTATTGTTCAATTTATGAATTTATTTACGCACACTCAGTAAACTTATATAATTTCCATAAAGTAATGCGAATTATAAAAAATAAATAATAATATTTTTTTCAAATTTTTATTATTGTAGGTATGTTATTGTCAAAATGATCTAGTATTACCCTAATTTTAAATATATGCTTAAAATTAATCGTTTCTAATAAATGTCTCAATAGAAGATTGGTACTTGGATTTTAATTATTTGATTTACAACTACATTGTATTATTTATAAAACTTGTAAATCAAAATCCAAGAAAGATTCAATCAAATACATATTTACACTGTACAAAAATGGTGGTTTGTTCTAGTATCTACAATGACATCATGGTGTAATAGCAAAAATAAAAGCATAAATTATTTGTTATTTTCTGACAAGTTAGCAGCATTCTTAGTACTATTAAAAAGCACAAAGTAATAGCAGCAATTAGTTTCTTAAAAATAGAAATGACGATGGATAATAATATTAATTGTTATAAAACTTTTAGGATTTTTTCTTCGGTTTGTACATTTGCTGTTAATAAGGCTACATGGTGTAAACAAATTTTAGATAATACTAAGTAATCGTTATAAAATATATTCTACAAAAAAAAAGAAAACAAAATTGATTAATTTATGTAAAGATTAAATCTTGTTCTTAAAACTATAGGATTTCTTAGTATTATAAAAAATTTTCATCACATTTTGTTCTTAAACACGGAATAACCAACGTCATTTGGTAAGCGTAAAGCTGTTGACTAATTCTTGAATCAGCATATGGTTATTTTCACAAATTTTTCTTAATTCTGTAACTTCCTCTTTTAGTCTTGCAGCTTCTTCTAAAGTTACACTTTCCTCTTCGATTCTGCGTCTTATCGAAGAATTTAGTCCATATTTATGGGATCCGTATATCGTACTTCGTTTACTAGACAACGCCGTTAAAAAGATATTACCCTTACGCTCTTTCGCAACCTTATAAGCGAAGGCGAGAACATCACTAGGTAGTCTCTTTTCACGTGGGTTTAGCGGCCTTACGGTGAGAACAGCCTTCAGTGGTGAAGGTAGGACTAATGCCGTCCAGCGTAAAACTTTCATTAGGCACTGTGGTAGAAGTCCCAAGAACAAAGCTGTTTCGAGATCGCAAATGAGCTTTGTTTGACGTACCAGTTTTGCAAGTCCTGCTGTCTTCTGAAGACCTTTAATATCGTGGACAGCAATACCCACAAGGAGATTCATGAGTACGATAGTAACAAAAAGCAAGAACAGGACAAATGACAACTGAGCAGATACTTGAAGTAAAATCCACGATGTTCCTCCCACGTCTACAGGTCTGCCACCTTCTTCCTCACCAGGAAAAAATAGTTCCTCAAAGTCTAATTCTCCTGTCATCATCACCAATACTTTAATTAACCCTGTATGTGGACTACTAAAAGACTTAGATCGTGGAAATATCACACAAAAACTAGCTGTAAAGCCTACTAACAAACAAGCATATGCTAACAAAAGCTTAAACACTTGTGCCTGTACACTCGTAAACATGGCTACGTAAGCGCCGAACATTGGTAGCTGGCCAATCATCAGCATAAGATTACTCCAGCCGCAAAGTACGGCGAAAGCTCCTACATGACTTTGCCAGGTATATGTTCTACCAGTATAAACAAATGAGGTAGCAAAAACACTAACGATGACACACCATTCAACCATGTTTTCTGCTTGCGTGAAAAACTGGCGCACACTGGAATAGGTTAAAATGCCCATGAGTTTCCGCATACCCTCAAGAATTGTCAGAACTACCAAAGCATACCACTCCACTTCTAAAACAACAGGATTCCTAAAGAGAAAGCCATTCAATCCTGTTGAGTTAGCGCACAGTGGTCTACTAGTATTGTCAACTTGACCATGTGATTCATTATAACAATTGTGTGCTAATGCCGTTATCACCCACGCTGTTAATACGAGTACATAGAGAAGATAAAATAGAAGTCTGCCAACATAATATTTGCGAATCTTCTGCCATTTGAGGTGTAGAAAAGATTGACAGAGTGGGTGTTCTAAAATCTCCTTGTAACCTTCTTTTACGAAAGTTCCCAAGTATCCTATTTCACCTTGTTGCTGATGCTGTAGCAAAGGATGAAAGTCTAGTCTTAGCTCGACTTCACCAGCTGCTGATCCGTGCTGATGTAGACTTATAGAACCATCAAGTCTTTGTTTGAAACAATCCAGAGACGATGGAGTCTTTCTCAAAATAATCGACAAAGCGCTAGTTCCACCTTTAGTTCTTGCACTAAGGTCCGCACCGCGTTGTATTAGCACATCGACGCACTGAGAAAGTTCATTTAACGATGCGACATGTAGAGGTGTATAGCCATACGTATCTGGCTTATTCACTTGTGCCTTCCAATTAATTAGTGTTTCTGTTACATCATATGCGAGTAGTGATCTACCTAAAGCGTAGTGCAAAGGAGTTCGCCCGTCATGGTCTTCAGCATTCGGATCAGTGCCTGAATGATGTAGTAGTGCCTCCACGCATTCCAACGAATGTGTCCTAGCTGCAAGATGAAGTGCTGTTTGACCTCTTCTGTTTCTCAAAGCAGGATTAGCACCTTTTTTTAATAAAAGCTCGAGACATTCTACACAACCGGCTTCAGCCGTTAAATGAAGCGCTGTATCGCCTTTCCGTGTTGATATGTCAACAAGACATCCAGATGTTAAGAGAACTTCGAGACATTTAAAGTCACCTCGTTCGGCGGCATAGTGGATGGCTGCATAACCACTACTATCAAGTCGATTTATGGTAGTATTTTTAGGAGCTAGTAATTCTAACACTTCCAGTGAATTGTTTCTTGCTGCAGAATGGAGAACGGTTTCCTCGCCAGAAGGAGATTCTTGACTCCAATTTTGTTGCATAAAAAATTTTATCACATCACAAGCATTGCCAAATGCAGCGAAATGATAGGGTGTATGAGGTTTTTTATAATTTAGATTCATACCTTGGTCTAAGAGATATTGAACTCCGGTCATGCAGTTACTGAAAGCACAGAGATGCAACGAAGTAATACCTAACTCATTCTCCATATGATTTAAGTCAGCACCATAGCTATGAATAATGGGTAAGAGTTCGCCATAGCCAAGAAAGCTGGCATACAGTAATAACGCATTGATTTCATGGGGTTTCTTGCACGTTTGCAGATATTTTTCAGCACTGGCAAGGTCAATCCTCTTACTTTCTAAATCGTCTATTATATGTAGCCTGCAGCCCAATGTTCTGGCATGCTCTACAAGTAGAGTTTTAATAAAATCCTTTGTTATCTGAACAACACAAGAGCCTTCTTCTGAAAATGAACTTTCATTCACACACATAGAATAACAGTGAGGTTCTTCGATAGGCGGAGGAGTACCATAATCCATGCAGCGATCTTCCTGATCCCAAGGCGGCTCTTCAGATTCGGGAGATGGTGAACCACGCTGAGGATTATTCCCTAGACAACTGCCTATGAATAACGCAGATGATGTCTTAGATTTGTGAACGAGTGACATAGCTGAAGGTGGTAACTGGATGCTACTAGAACTGCGTTTAAGTTGGACCCGTTTACTTCCACGAACTCCTGAAGAAAGGATTGGAAAAACCTTATTGGTTTGATCTTTGTTGCTACCCTCCGTCATGGTGAATTATTGCCTTTTAGCAGCAGACAAGATTACTAAAAAAAAGACAAGTTAGGAATTAAATATTATTTTTCGATGGTTGGAATATATTATAAAGTGCGAAAAAATAGCAACTGGTCTTCTTTTAATTTAGCTTGATCATTTTTTTATTTTGTACATAAATAAATTTCTAACCTAAACTATTATACATCATTTATAAAAGTTTAACCTATACAGAAAACTTGTACCGCAGTAATGCACATACTTATTTTTATGGGAACAATTGATAATAATTAATAATTCGCTCTCTTTCTTTCATTAGCGCAACGAGCAAAAGTAAGAAAAAGTATGCCCAAGTGAGAAAAATGTAAATGTGCTTATATGTGGAAGAAATTTGCTGCAAAAGTGTGGTGCAAGAATTACTTTAAATCGAAGTCATTTTTATAAAGTTGTTTTCTTCAAAATATAATTTCAATTATACTACTAATTACTTATAATTAAACTTTATTTTAAATATTATTATTTTTAAGGTCGTGATTCTAGAGGAGAATATTTGTATGCCATTCGAATTAAAAAAATACATTGAAAACTCAATAGTACAGATTATTAAAGATGTAGATTTTTTTATTAAAATGCTCTAATCCGTCTGTACTTTTAATCTTGCAAGGTCAAGGTCACTAGTAACCACTTCGGAACGTGAAGCGTGAACACAGAGCACATTTCTTTTGTGAGTTACTTGTTTAACTTTTTAACTAATCAAATGTATTATTTTTTATATCGTCTCATTGTTTTTAATGATTATAGTTCGAATCCAAATAATAAATAATTTATTATTTAACGCATGATATCTTTTATTTATTTAACTGAAAACATTTGTTTGCATGTTATCTACATGATCCTTGCAAAATTATAGAATTAATTTATCCCTTATATCTTCATTATAAGTTCATTATTCCTTTGATAAAATAATTGTAAAAATATCACCGTAAATTTAGATTAGGATTTGTATAATTATTATTTGTCTATTGTACTAAAATTAAAAAGATTCAAAATAATAATAAAATAACGTAAGTACACGTATATTTTTAAAGTAACAATTGGATCTTCCTTCGTCGTCGTGTGGCGCACGCGATACGTCACTTTTCTCTCGAGCTAGCGAGCGAATGTCAATTGGAAAATCGTAGTGAGTATTAGCTATGCTCCCGTTCTCCGCTCGCGGGGCAGGCATGAAGTCGAGACTCTCGGCGCTGAGCTCTTCGCAAACCGTAGGTACATTATTTACAAAATCAAAACGCTCCACGTGCTCCGATTCAAAGAATCGCGGAAAGTCCATCGGGTAGTTCAGGTTGGTTTTAGCTAGAAACGTAGACACTCGTGTAGAACGGTTTGCCAATATTCAGGGTACATATATACATATAGTTACGGCTCTGAATTCAAATTTTTAACAGAAATTTTATAACTATAAGTAAAATTAATTTTTCAGTTTTTATGTATATCTAACAATCAAAGAAGAGGATTAGGAATTTAAATTCAATGTTGCAATTTAAAAATTAATAATTTACAAATAATTATTTATTTTATTCCTATACACAATGAATCATTTAATGTACTTTTTTTTTAAATATAACATTGCTTCTTTCTATTTTTTAGAAATAATTATAGATTTTGTTGCAAATCTTATAGAAATTATAAACAATTAACAATAACTTTAGCTCAAATATAAATTAATAAAGTGCCACTGTAAAGTAAGAAAAACGTTCTTCAATTATTTCAAAGAACTATCAAAGCTACTATTAAGTCAACATGTACTATATCTTTAGACATCACAAAAGGTCTTCAACAAGGGAAAGTTTAGTTTAATGAAATACTGACTCATAAGTGACAATGGCCTTTTAGAGTGTATTTTTTCAAATTCAATGGAACGGAATCACTATATAATGATTCTGATTACATCTACAAAACTTATCTCTGTGTACATAGCGGAAAATATAATTTGCAGGCAAAAAACTTTGAAACTTCTCTTAATACTTTTATAATGCGACATAAATCTCTATAATTATAAAGTTCAAAAACGGATAAAAACAGGAAATGAAAATGACAAGTTGTGCTATACTTTACTAATTGTAACTATATATTTTTGAACTACATCATTGTTACTAAAATATTTTCTTGAAAGAATTTTCTAATCGTTTCTAATCTAATAACAGTTTGCTAATGTAAAAGTAAAATCCAAGGCGTGAATAATTAGCGAAAGTGCTAAAAATAAATACACTTAAGATAAATTTTGTAATCACCCATAGAAAAAAGGATATACGGGATTTTTTCCTTACTTGGAATGAAAAAACCCGTACAATAAAAGACGTTGAATTATTTATAAACCACGTCACAAGGAAGAAATTGTGGGAAGAACAGAATCTCGGACTCCCCACACCTGCATCGCTGACGATCTCAAAAAAAAAATCACGTATGCATTCTATTTTCGCAAAATTATATCTACGTGTCGTCAAATTCTGATAAAATATATTGTGTGAATTCGGTTTGATAAAATTTATAAATTAGCGATAAAAATCACGACGAGATAGATTATCGTTTGAGATTTGCATTTATAAGATTATTTTACTGTTGACTTTTTAACGAGAAAGCACGAAATTGGTATTCATGTCCAGAATGAAATATTATGCATTACACAAAAGATTTTTTTACTGACATATAACAACATTATCTTTAATTAACAAGGACATTACTTATTATTCCATATTATGAAAATGAATTACAGAAAAAAATTTAACAGATATGCATTCCATTTTTTAATTTGAACATATTAAGGAGTTGAACATGAAAGTTTTTCATTTTTAATGTTAGCTTGTCTGGTAGAAATAAAAACCAACGGTTAGCAAACTGTTAGTCAATTTTTAAATTAAAAACTTTACACCATGATTATGATGCTATTGTCGACAAATAATAACTATTTAGTCGTGTGAAAATATTATAGATATTATATTATATTTTATGCTATTATATTAAAGATACTATACAATATAATCATAGTTTAACTGAATTTCTATGTTTATCTCAAGTAGAAATGCTTCCATTTGATTAACATACTAACCAACAATGTTGGTTTATTTTCTACCAGGTTTAGTTTTATTTTTTAACACAACGAGTGCTATTTCCAATTCAAGATTCAATCAATTTAAAATATTTACTACTAGTATCATAAGTAAATTCTATTTCTTTTGTAAATGTTTTATAATTATTTTTTACAAACAAACGAATCAAAAACCTTAGAGCTTTTATACATTTGTTAAATTAGAGATTAACTGCTCCCCGCGATGAAAAAGTGTAATTTCATAGGTAAAATAACTACCTATTAGAGTGATGAATCGACCAGTATAATCTCAATTGTTCAGAGCAGTTCGTAACAATCTTAACATTATGAAATGTCGCGGCACGACGTTGGAATTGTAATGCATCAAAGCGCAACCTTGAGGTACCTATTGCACCGATTCCTGTGCATGTACTATGTACCACACCTTACATCAAATTTTTATCATTAAAATAATAAAATAAAAAATAAAAAAGCTTAAAATATTAAAAATACATATAGTAAGTAGTATAATTGTTTTTTAAAATTCAAAACTTAACCACTTATAATGTCTCACATTCACAAAATCATTTACAGGATATATAAAAAATATTAATTTTAAATATAATAAATATAATTACATTTATTATGAAATATCACTTAACAAATTTTTTAAATGGAATAATTCTAAAATTATTTTTATCTACAAATTTACAAATAGAAAGAAAGATCACGGAAGAACTTTTTTTTAACAATAATACTGCTGTTGGTATGTATTAGAGACGATTAGCTATATAACCAAGGTTAAAGCGGTCTTCCCAATCTGATAAATGGCATAAGCGCATAAAATCATGTGTGCAATATTGTACCATTCATTTTGACAAACATAATGAACAAATGAGACGAAAAAACTAGTGCAATTATCCTATTATGAACAATTTTCATGTATATTTTTAATAAAGCTAATCTTGTAATAATGGTGAAAATTTCCGAGTAATTATTTATGCCAAATAGTATAACAATCCATCGTTTATTCATAGTTACTTTGTAATATTTCTTGAATAGATAGTGACAAGATAAAGCTATTATTTTTATTCGTTCTGATGAATAAGATCAACCGGTTCTTGAATTTTCCTCAAGTTGTTTGAGACACGCACTGAATAATGTTTATGCGAATCAACTAGGTAATTACGTGATAAGTGGAAACAGTAATACATAGTTCGATAATAATAAACCGACTGTTTATAATTTTTAAAAGTATTTAAAAAAAAATTTATGAAGCAAATATTTTAATATGAGTTAGTTACGTAATAAATTACCCAGTTTTGCGATTTTTAATGATGGGTTTCAACAAAATTTGAAAAATCGGTTCAATTTAAAATAATATAATGAAAAGTTTCTGCTAAATTTATAGGAACGTAAGTTTTATGTGAGTACTGACAAATTTTTGCTGTGAAAGAATGTTAAGTAAGAAAAAAAAAGTTTTTCATTAATAATTCCATACCGTTGAATATAGATTTTGATGAAAATCATTTTTCGCTCATTGCGTAACGCATAGATTTTTTTTAAACACATGAAAAACATTCGAATAACTCTGTGCACCGTAATTTTACAGTGCGAAATTTCACCATGATAAAACTACGCTGATGCCAAATATTCTCGCTTCATTCTATTCATATACAGTAAAATCCACAATAGAATAGATAAAATAGAATAGAATACACAATAACTATTAAACTATTCCATTCTACTTCTCAAATTTCACACTACTCTAACCAATATGTACAAATTTACTCGAAATCATTGACCCCTTCTATCAATTGCCACTTTTTATCGCACGTTTCGAAAACGCCACCATCATGGCGCGCAGTGCAACAATAAAAACGCTACACTTGTCGATCTTCACCTTGAGGTAAAAGTAGCAGGATTGGGGCGAGCGGACGTTGAGCAGCGGTATTATTATCCTTGAGGGTGGCACGAGAAGCGCGTGCGGCATCCTGGCGCAGAAACAACGCGCGACGAGAGTACGAACAGCGACATCGGAGGTACGGCGCGCGCGCTTCAACTGATGCGGCTGCTCATCTCAAGCTCGCTCGTTCGCTCGCTCGTCCGCTCGTTCGCTTCGATCGAGGGATCGAGGCGCAGAGCCACCGGGCGGGAGATCGCGCGTTGAAGAGAGAAAGAGAAGAGAGAGAGAAAGAGAGAGAGGATACCGGTAGACACGCGCAGGAACACTACATCGTCGTGGGGCGTTGCAGAGGTGGAGCATCGGTATTTCTTTTTTTCGTCTTTTCATACGAGACAAGAGTGAAAGAATAAGGCGTTTGGATAAAATACGAAAGTCCATATTTGGAGGATGAGTTCAGAGAGCGAGAATTCAAGATTGGCTCGGACTGTTGCCGTGCTGCGGATTCCAGTATTGTCCACAGAGTCAAGGAGTTTTATTGCCAAGTTTGTGATAAGAGGCGCTATTAATCGATTGATTTGCTTTTAAGATAATGCTGTAGTAATGTAGACATTTTGTAGAAACATTATTATGACAAGATTATAATTCTGAATAATTTCGCATTT
This sequence comes from Torymus auratus, assembly GCA_900474315.1. Taxonomy (NCBI): domain Eukaryota; kingdom Metazoa; phylum Arthropoda; class Insecta; order Hymenoptera; family Torymidae; genus Torymus; species Torymus auratus. The sequence goes on along the minus strand of UXGD01002324.1, from coordinate 17,390 downwards.
GAATAAAAACTGTATACTGTAACGTTATACATGTCTAAGAGTTAATGATATTCTTATTGTACATGATTCAATCAAAATATCTGCGTAGTTAAAAAAAATGTATATTTGCAGTTGCTACTAGATTTTTATAAATATCTACTGAGTAATAAAAATAATTGCAAAAATATTTTCCTTAACAAGTTAATAAATTCAATTTCATAACATAAATATTTAAGAATTCCGATTCTAGCTATATATATCTTGACAGTCTAGTTTATATAAAAAGGCATTTCAAAATTGTATTTTCGAATTTCTGAAAAGCAACGTAAGTTATAAAAATTCATTTACGTAAATTTTATGTATAATTCCATCTGCATCTAAAAAGATATATTTTTCAAAATTTTTTTCTTGAAATTATCTATTTTTAACGTATAAAATATGAAAGTAAAACTTAAGTACTTATTAAGTATTAGGTGCTGTTGTTTTTAAGTAGATTTTATTTTTTTTTTCCAACGTCAAATTTACCATTTGTTAAGAAAAGTATATATGTGACAATCCTTTTTACGAAAATATAATGTTGACCAACGATTTATCAATTTATTAATATGATTAAGTGAGCAATATAATATAACGCTTTTATTTAATACGCCAGTTTACTAATTTTTTAACTAAAATAAAATTTAAGCCGAAATATTTAATTTTAAGCGAAGTTTAGTTCAAACTAAAAAGGAAGTACTCAAATGATCCTTTGACAAATTGGCAGATTTGCGCGCGACTCTGTGTTTCTAATTCGTGGGTGTAATCTTTGCATTTGTATGCATAATAAATGAAGATGTTAAATAATATTATCATTTAAAATATTACAATAACGCACAACGTGCCAAAATCATTTCCTAATTTTTAATGAATTTGTTTTGAACAAATCATTGATAAATCGCGCTAATAAATCACAATGACGACGATATTATTATAATATGCGCGGCGTACTTCATAAAAGAAATTAATTAATGCTCCCAAAATAGGCAATCTACGTAATTAAAATTTTTAATGCAGCATTTCGTCTGTAGGGCGAATTCGTGTTCGGGCAAAACTCACGCGAGTATTCGAGAAGTAAAACTAGAGACGACTCGATTGCACTGTCCTACTATAAACTCAGTACAAACGTAATTTACACTGATCTACATAGAGCCAATTGGCCCGTCGGGTCTTCGTCTCTTTTTCTCTTTTGCGATGTTACCTTTTTCTCACCTGTTGGCTTAATTTTTGTTTATTTTACGTGTTCATGTTCTTCTATTTTTTACAATAATTTATTTAATTATGTTATTTGAAAGGTCAACACATAAGAATTACTATAATTTTATATAAAAAAAAACTGCATTAAAATACTAATAATAAAATGAATAGTTTGAGCAAACACGAATCAAAATTAATAAAGCTATACAAAGCATATAATATATTTCGGGATATTCTAAATTTATAACAATAATATTTTCGTTTCCGATCTTAAAGCAGCTGGAAAAATATGCAAATACTCGAATTAACCCGAGAACGAGTGCATTGCACTTCGACTTTAATCGCGCATCCTTCGTGTTACTCTGTAGCAGTTTACAGCTACGAAAACGCGACAAAGGAAAATTTACATCTCTTTTCAGCCCACGTATATGGTACAGGGTTAAATGAATTTTGCAATAACAGTTCTAATCAGAGAGAATTAAAATTCATCGGCACAACATAAGGACTCATTCCCACCTCGCACTTACAACTTGTAATTTTATCGTATCTTCTCGCAGCGCGAAATGATCGTTTAAAAATTGAAAAATAAACAATTTTTTTGCCTCCTTCTAAACCGACACTTTCGCTGTCAGCGCGTGTTATACGTACACTTCAAACGCGATTCGGCGATTGACGCGACAGGAGCTGCCGGCGTGTTATATGTGAATGAAATCATCGTCCGCATTGACGGGTGTCTATTTTCGCCCCACGACGGAGATTTCGACCGCGTGTAGGTACATCATCAGGCGGCTCTCTGCGTCGGCGCGCACTTTATTGTGCGCACACGCGCGATCTTGCCACTGCAATTGCACGAGGGAGCGAACACGCGTACATTTCGGGCCCCGCCAATTGAGCCGTACATTAGGCGCGGGTAATTAGGCGCGAGAAAGAAATTCACTGACGTGGCAATTTTTTCGGTTAACGAGGTAACTGTTAGTTTCGAGACGCACGGAAGTCGACGAATGAAGAAGCGTGAACATGTCGTGCGAGGGGCTTGAGAATTTTGAGGATCTTTGACGGTGACTTTGACAAATATTAAAATAAAAGTATTTGATTAACTGTAGAATTTATTGAAGGGTAAGATGAGTGAATCACTTAGATAGGCTGGCATTGTTTATTCGAGTTTTATTTTTTTCATTGCTTACTGTTTTTGTATTTACGATTGTATATATATAATTAATTTAAGAAGGAGAATTCTATGTCTGATGGATTATGTAATGAAGGATAATTTAGATAATACGTTGATCAGTCTACCGTAATAAGACAAATATTTGCGATGAACATTTTAAATACTTTGTAATTTACGCATCTTCCTCAAATTGCGAAATTAAAAAACATTATATATTAAGTGTGCTAGAGTCGAGTTAGTGATTTTTATCCTGTTTTTACATAATGCATAAACATAATAAAATCTTGTTACATTAAAAATCGCAACTTGAGCAACAATCGGATGCTTCATTTGAATTTGTAGTTTTAGAAAATTGTATAACTCTGTAAAAGTTTGAATAGCTTAATAAATTATGAAAAGAGAAAGTAATTTAAAGAAAAGAATTAAAAAAATTAATCATCACCGATAAAATATTAAATTTTTAGTTGTGTAAAGATTATTTAATAATTTAATACTTCATTGATACGCACATTTTATCTATCATTCTTAAAATATAATAAGTATGAAGTATCATACATTTTCAAATTTAACTTTTTCATTAATCAATAAAAAATTAAACTAATTTTGCATACAAAATATGTTATTATGGCTTTATCAAACAAATTAAGATATTTTATTATCACCATTTGAATAACAGTTAAAGCTTACGCAAGTTGAAAATTATAATGATAAAAGATTTGAAATTTCCTTTGGAGAACCCCTTGTATCCTTCGATATACAGAAAATCGAATTTGCGTCCAGAACAATCGAAGTTATTTTCGGATTCCCCGATTAAACCGGAAAATCTCCGTGTCCATCACCCGATTTTCACGGCGCGTATACGAAAATGCCGCATAAGTTACATAACGACGTAGCGATTTTCTCGCAGTGTCCCGACAAACAACGCGCGCGATGACTTCAACGCCGACAATGCCAGGAGCGCATCGATTCGCACGAAGGTTACGCGATCGCGCGCCGTACGTTGCCGCCTGGAATGTAACGCGAACCTTTCACTTATGTATACGCGGTATAATACGAAAACCCATGCGTTGGGAAATGGAAAAAAAAGAAATAGGCGGACGTGAGTTGAATCGGTGGGACCGTACGCGATGCTGCGAATCCTCGCGCGAGTTCCTTGGGTGAGAAGGTTTTTCGTTCGAGGCAGGTGTCGAATACTGACGCGCGAGTTTCTTTATCGATTATGTATGGGATTTGTAGCAATGGTTTGATAGTTTATGGGTTTTTCGCGCGATTGTTGTAAATGAAATTTTCATAATTTTTTGTTTTAACCGGGATTTAATAATTGAATAATTTACTGGTCTATTCTTATATACATTTAACGAAATCTGTTTGAATTTCGTCATATTAAACAAATGACGGTTCGAAAATATATTGTTACGATACTAATGATGCGTGGATCGTTATGAGATTTACGCAAGCTTTTATCATGTATACTGAGAATTAGTACACTAATAAAAATTTTGTGATCAAAATTACTATTTTTGATAGTAAATGTGACAAACTCATTTTCTCATGAAAATTACTAAAATTTATAGTAAAAATTGCTATTGGTATTACAAAAATGACAAAATAATAGCAATTTTTACTATCAATTGTCGTAATTTTTACGGTAATGAGAGTCTGTCCCACGGTTAGTATCAAAAATATTTTCTCCATGATGTAGTTATAATAATCGATATTATTTCCTAGTAATAATTACAGAATACTAATACCTTGCTTATAATTTACAATTTTATCACGCATAACATTGCTATTCTCATAAAATAATGAATGAAATATTAGATTGTTTTATTTTACTAGAGGATTGTTATACACCGGATGCGTGCACGTGATCCTGCGTATTTAAAACTTAAACCTCGCGTAATTTTGTAAATGAATAACGTAAAGTATACATTTTTGAGAAAACTAACGAACCTTTTATAGATGGAAGAAGAAGAAATTCGAGATTTAATCGCGTTGGATCTTTTATAGATGGATTAGCCATTCGCTGATTAACATAAACATTTCTTATTCCATCTCGTAACCGGTCTCTGATAATAAATGACTTGACTACAATGCGAACTTTGATTGAAATTTGTTTACTATGAAACGCGCGGAATCTTTTTTTAAATATTGCATTTATTTGCTTATCATGTAGAGCTAAATTCATAATATTCCATAGTTTTTTGTATATAGACTATATACAGATAATCGAATAAAACGGAAAAATACAAGATTCGAAATTATGTGGTTATTCAATTGTAATTAAAACAGATGAATCAGTATAGACATTAAAAATAATGATAAATTTTCTCGTATTATAAAGTCACCTAAGATATGAATTTACTGAGTATAGTAAGAGATCCACAGAATAGTTTTCCATGATTTATAGAATTTAAATATCTAAAAGTTTATGAATTTTTAATGAAACTATTTCTGAAGTTATACTTAAATAATTGATGTTTCTAGTAGGACATAATATGTACTACTTCATGTTAATTTCTTTATATTTATTTATGTAGCCCAGAAAAATGATCAAATTAAGAATTTGTAAGATTCTAAATGTAATACAAATTAAAAAATACTTTTTTCAATACTCAAAAAACTCACGGCAAGCTATTAATTTTCATTAGTCTATATGACCAGTAGCTAATGTATAGTGTCAAGACAAATCATAACTTTACCTTTCCGAGTTCTGATCATGGGCGATCCATAATCCGTCGCAGATAAATCCCGGCACTTGCACGCCCACGCACATCACACGTACACTCCTCAAAAGTACATGGGGATTATTGCCGGCTTATACGCTGGCATGTATGCGAATCAGGACCACGAGTTTAGAAAGTTTCGCCACTCCTGGTCCCGTACGCTCACAATAGAGTGGGGAGGAGCTAATCCACGCGCGCCGCAATAATAATGCTTAACGGGAATCCCCGGATGGTAGCATTTCGCGTTCGTACACAGCCCGAGGGCTTTACGCATTTTTATTCTTTTCGTATATGTATTCGTTGTGATACGTATATACACCGGTTTTCGATCGGCGTGCTTAAAGAGAGGATTCATACCCGATGAATTTGTAAATTCTGAGCTGATGTGAATTATTGTTTTCTTTTTCTGAACGCGAGACCTCGTCTGTCGAAATCCGCATTTTGACCAGTTGCACAATCTATTTTCTTCACACGCACTGTTCAAAGCAAAACGGAGTTTTTCGTTTATTTATGCTGTGTCCGATCGAAGGCTTTTCAAATCCGTTTCAGATAGTTTTTTTTATACCTTTTAAGAATCAAAAGTTTGAAGCAATGGGCAAAGATTTGAACATATTTTTAGAAATGATTTTATCATTTAAGAAATATTTAATATATTCATTATATTAATCGGTTTTAGCCTTGATTATATAAAAAAAATTGTAATCTAATGAATGTTTATACGAACACGGCGAAAATAAAGAAAACAACCATCATAATGCATTTAAAAGCAACAAGTATCGTTCTCAGGTCTGATGCAACATCATAGTAAATTGATAAAAATTACTCACCTTTTCAATTATTTAGCAGCTTTAATGTGGCTTTAATGATCCTCATAGCAATATTACGTTTTACATCACATACAACACTGAACGCGCACTTGGCCGACAAAATGAACTCCTATTTTTAATGTTAAGCATGATATGTTATACACGATGACATAAATGCACAAATATTTATCGTTGTACAGTCGCAATAAGACATGAATAAATATTAAATATCAAACCTATTTGTTACTCATTAAAAAAAAAAAAAAGTGACATTAAAGTTTCTTAAGTTGTATCTCGTAAGTCAAAAATTGCCAAAACATTAAAAACGAAAATGGTATATTACGCACCGACGGAGAAAAAAATTTGAACTCGCCTTCGACTCGGCTGCCGATTTACGCGAGTTGTGGACTGGTCAATTTTTCTCCCGTGGTGCGTATACTATTTTTTGTCATATCCGGGCCGAAAATACTACATTCGTGTTTTTGAGCCGGGAGCGAAAATGGTACTTTCGGCCAGAGTATGGTGAAAAAAATGTGTTTTCAAATTATCTTACCTGCTCACGCTCTTGCATATTGGGAAAGTAGTTTACGAGTGATTTGCCATTAACTGTAATGATTCCTGTACCGTTCGCTCTGATTGTCACAGTACCACGTGTAGTTTTCCTCATACAATCTAGAAAGGTATGAAAATATACCTTAAAAAATATAACGCTTCACTATTTCATTGATATATGGTTTAGTTGCATTACCTTGCACTGTAATGAAAGGTCTACCATCAGAATCATGCTCCAACTACAATAAAAAATAAATAATAAATTTAATACAATAGTTTAAGAGGAAAGTATAATAAATTAAATCAGTGTAGGTAATGTTCAAGTACCGGTGGAATTGTAAAAGATTGCGTTAAAGCTCTTCTTGGTGTTCTATACTTCATAATAAAATCTTTTGCATTATAGGCATATGGATGATCAGCTAGTCTTTGGATTGAAGAAATAAAATATATGTACTGAAAAATATAATAAATCATGAATATTCAAATAAAAATATCTTATGTGGCAGTGATTTAACACTGTAGTAAGTTTGTATTATAAGTATCAATGATAAAAACCCAATTCATTGAAAATACAAACATGCTAATAAAAATTTTTTATTTCTAAATTCATATTAACTTACATCAGTTTCTTGTATTTCTTCTAAAATCAGTTTTTTAAAACGTTCGTATGTTAACCAATCTGAACTCAGTAAGCCACTAAAATAAAAAATATGTATTTGTAAAACATGCATTATATTGAAAATTGTAGTATTTAATCTTACAATTCATTGTGTGGATTGGATGGAATACCCTTCTTTATCATTTCATCTTCTAGTGCATTTAATATTTCTAGATGTTCACAAACATCCTAAAAAAAAAATATTTAAATTAATCATATTACTATGTAAATTACAATAGTTTATTAATAGAAGTAATTCTATTTATTTTTATAAACCTACATAGAGTGTTTGATAATAATTTGTTTTAGTAGTATAAAAGAGTGAATGAAACGGTCTTCCTGTTTCATCAAATTCTGCTGCTTTTCTTGGAGGAAAAATTACTTCTGGGGGTTTCATGAGAGGTCTGGCTGCTTTATCATATAGTCCTGATGGGAATAAGTACTCAATGGCATTCTATACAATTGGAAATATTCAATTAATACATTTTAACTGAAAACTAAAAAAAAATTATATTTACGAGATATCCATAATTATATGCTTACATCAACATCTTGTTGTGTGAAATGTTCAGGGTTTTCACCCATAATATTTGCTAAATGCCTCTTTCCTATTTGATAATCCTCTTTTTCTCGCTGTATAAATGCATCTGAAAACAAAATAATAAATGAAATATAAAAATTAATTATTTCTTAAAACTATAATTTAACTAAATATTTAAGACAATTACAATTGTATACCTATTTTAAGAAAATAGGTATTTTTAATTCAAAACAAATCAAAATACAAACCATGAGAACGAGCCCTTTCTAAATATGCCAACATAGCTTTGCTCATCTTTTTCGGTGTTGGTTCATTGGGTGATTTTTTAGTCTTCTGTTCAACTGTACTTGTAGCAGTTGATTGCAAACAAACATTATTCTGTAATTAAATAAAATTTTCAGAAGAAATAACTGAAGATAAATGAATGACGTGTGAGTAACATAGGTATATTCATTTTTTCTTTAGAAATCAAATATAAAATAAACTAAATTGCTAAAGCTTTCACAACAGTAGCAAACACGAAATATCAATTAATTGAAGGAAAAATTTATTTTAATAATACAAGTAAGGTTATGTATAATGCAAAATACACTTGAAGTTTACGCTTTTACAAATATTAAATCATTACAAATCTTACCATACGGTGAGTTAATTTCGTGAATAAATTTCCGGACAGCCCTCCTGACTTGACAACATGTCTAAATTGCAAAAATACCGAACTGGAAGCTGCCATCGTTGGAATCGACAGCAGAAACCCGTGTCGGCCGTTTGTTATTGAACCACTTTGAGGTTATAATCGTACCGTGCGAGGTGTCCCAGCCATCACAGCTTTTTGGAAAGCTCGCTGCGCGAATTGCTGATTAGCGTTTGAAAAATTGGTTCTAACTTTGTGTAATAAACGAAAATGAATAAGCGCTGCAAAGCATTTCCAAGTGAATATCAATATGAATTTCAAAAAAGAAAAATAAAAGTACGACAACCGTAAGTTTATTAGTCATAGGAATTATATGAAAATTTGTTTTATCACGAAAATCTAATTTACATTCTTTAGTATTAATTTAATTTTGGATATTTTTTATATTTTTATAATATAAAACGGGCAGATATCGGCCAAAATTACACTGGGAAAATGAGGTTCAAAAAATATCAAAGGAACTTGATGCAAGCTCCGAAGATCTGATAAAACAATTTATTTTGGACCGCTTGCAAAGCGTTTACCACATTCACTTTAGTAAAATTCGGTCCGGAAAAGAAGAGCAGGAAGAAGAAATAGACCTTGGGAATGAGTTGATAGCTTATTTAAAAAATCTATATTACAAGTCGCATTTGGACGAGCCTGCCAAATTACCTCTCACAAGTACAAGATGTAAGATCATCAAATAATTAATGATACCTTAGAAATAAATGCTCTTGATTTTGTTTAAATTATTATCATCGACCAAATTCGTTTTCCTCAAAGTGCATAATATTTATTTTTATCCACCATATTAACAATATTCTGTCAGCGAAACTTTCATATAAGAATTATACAACGGTTGCAGTATTCGGTTACGCGAGTCCGCAAACCCTGCGCGGCCAATTGTCCACTTACCAGGACACTTATGGGCGCACCGGCGGTACGGTCATTCTGAAAAACGTCCAGAAGATGATGGCTGCGAAGCGCAGACGAATCATTCAATTAAAGCTCCAGGCGAACGAGGAACTCTAAAAATTAATTTTAATCGCCTGCGCTCGCGGATTTGAACTTTGCAGTTTTCTTCGATAATCAACAAATTATATTTAATGGTCACAATTATTGCTTTTGGTACCTTATATATTATGACTAATAAACATATGATTTTAAAATCTAAAATAAATAAAAAATTTTCAGTTCTTTCGTAATCATTCATTTACGTGAAAATTAGATGAAATTCTAAATAAAATTATGATTAACAAAATAATGTGGAAACGATTGTCAATTTTAATTTTTTAACTAACCCCTTAAGCAATTTGGCATTAATTTTTACAACTTTCAATCGTTTGCGCAAATTTTTAAATTAAAGTAAGTACATAAAAAATGCTTTTTGAGACAGAGGATGAGATTCGCGACTTTACAACAGTCTATAGAAAAGAATACAAACGGAAGCGAATCCTAAAATCCTTCAAAGCTAAATTATTTTTTCCTGACGATGATTCAAATCCAATCTCAAATGCATACAAAGAACATTTAAATACGCAAAAGCAAAATGAACGATTACGACATTCTATGCGTACAGAAATTTTACAAGATTATTTGAACAAGGTATATATATACACACAGTCATCACTGATTCATTATATAATTGCATAAAAATAAATTCATTTAAAATTCGTTAATTTTCATACTTCAGTTTCAACATGCGAATTAATAACCAAAATAACGTCATTTTTATAAACAAAATAGTTTTATTGTTTATTATCTGAGTTATACATGATATATAGGTACGAAGCGAGCATCCGCATTTAAAGATATTCTTACGGCGAGATCCTCCGGACGAGACTATCGTCGAGCGGGAACAGAAGAAGCTATTACGGAGTGTCTACCAACTCGAAATCGCAAAAAATTTAGGCAAGCGCTACCTACACTGCCTTTTTGTTTTTATTTTATTTTTTAATTTACCCTATGAAAATTGCTTTTTTTTGTGAATCGACTCTTTCAAGCCTACATTTGCTTATTATTTAAGGTGGCTCCGACGTGCTGGTCCGTATCTGTGAGGTGCCCCGGGGGCACCAATATTTTTGTTGTCAAATGAGCAGCAAATTTGTATTTACAATAGTATAAGATTATTTACCACATATATATGTTATAATACATAAAAACAACCACAATACAAGCGATGTATGCATACATGTAAAAAACATGATTTTCGTTTTTACAAAATTGAATTTAAATTTTGCTGGTGACTTGATATTCTTATTATACAATAAGATTTGTGATTGAAATACTCGAAAAATTAAATTTTCTAAATTTTTTTCCTCTACAGTTCACCTGTTTGCTTTACTTGAAAAAATACCTAAAAAGCTAACAATTCGTATTTTTAGTAGGTATTTTTCTTTTTTCTTACTTATGTATTTTACTAATTTGTCGGAGTCATCTTAACAATAAATGTTGTTTGAACAGTAATTTTGTAATGAAAATAAATTTATATTGTATTAAGTAGTTAGCTTGGTCTTATTCACCTAAACTTTGTTGCATCTAATTGCCATATGAAGATATGTAGGCAAATTTTATCACTTAAGTTACATAATTTTTAAATTCTTAATATGCTTAAAAGAGTTTAGTTATAATAAAGCTATCATTAGTTTATAATTAATAATCAGTCTGTCAGATATCTAATTACATTCTTACTTTAATGCACGAGACGTTCAGCTCTTAAAGTAGCATTTTATATATTACATTGAAAATATTTAAAATACTTTAGGATTTTTATATTTCATCAGATTGCATCGTAAATATTAAAATAAATTAGATTATCGTGAGATATAAAGTGCTAGTTTTAGAACTTCACTTCTCGTAAAATTATTACATATATTCGGTCTTTCGTTATTTCTTAGTTTATTTATAGATTGCTTATCCGAAGATAAGAATTATAGGACAGTTACAATACCGGAAGATTCCTTGATACCGGAGACCATGTACAAGAAATTATTCAGGGATCCTCGATACTTTAGGAATAATAATTTATTGAAAATAGAAAAACCTAAGAAGACACCGGACAATTTAGGTGCTAATGAAAAAGAACGGGAAATACTGCGTGTAAGGTGCGCAAATTACCATTTCACTTTTCTGCAGTTTTATTTAAGATTCCGATTGATTTGAAAAATAATACAAAAAGTATATTCTTTAAACTGTTCTTTTGCATTTATAAAAGGACTGGAAATACTCAATATCAAGAAGTAATAGGTAAAGTTGGACAGCGAATAATAAAAGAACAAATGTTCGGTCCTCCAATTCCTATAGAATCACCAAAGGGACAAGTAAAAGATCCAGATAGTGCAAGATCAGTTTGCTCGCAAATATTGATGAATAATTCAAAGAAAAATATACTGTCACAAGTTTTTTAATCCAAAAATAAATCTACTCTTCAACAAAATAAAAATTGGAACTTATTATTGCTTTCATTATAAACCTTTAATTGATATATATTTTTTTATTTAGACATTTTCTTGAAAGTTGTTATAAAAGAAGTCTGTATATACTTTATATTACCTTTATTTATTATTTTTGCTAAAATTTTTAAATTATATGTTCACTTTCATTCTTACAAAACATTCACCTACTTATACATACAGTCGTTTATATACATAACAAGAAGAGTCATGAATCACGTTATTTTTGTTAAGGATGGTCCAATAATAATTATAACTGAAGAAACAATTCGCATATCGATTTGACTCTTCTCGAGTTTAGAATTTTCCTCTATATAATAATTTTCATCTAAATCAGTACAAAAATGAATTAAACGTCATTTACCATTCCCTTGGAGAAGGCAAAATTACGTTCCAACTCAATACTAAAATTATTGTTAATTGTACTTGCACTTATTGTTGTATACGCTTGGTTTATAACATAAGCTTTTCATTTACATTTGTATATGGAAGCCAAGCGCGATGGAACTCTAACAAAGAACTGAACAGTGTAATACTCACTACATGTGATATTAAGTAAGATCAAACATCAGTTCTATTTGTAAAATTATTTTTTCGCTATATATGCCAAATAGATCTGATGAAGCAGCTAAAGAATCCTGATTTAAAAATTTGGTTCTACTATAAGAAACAAAATGTAATTTTCTTACAGATAATGATCTTTTGCCATATTTTCTCAAATATATAAAAACATTTACAATTTTTCGCGCCTTATTAAAATTTATAAACCAGGATAATACAAATGTTATAAATATAAAAGCCCCTTGAATAAATCAAAAATTTAAAACAAAATTAAAAACAATTGAATCAATATTACATCAATTGTTTTTAATTATATTCTAGTATACGTTTTTTTCCCTAATGCCATCAACGATGACCATAAATGATATCCGCATTGTAATAATAAGTATATACATCTTTATCGATTTATGCTTTGTAGTTGATGGTAGCACACTTTTTCTCAATCTTTCCAATAAGTTTATGCTTATTAATCTTATTTTATATCTACTAACGTTCCATCGCTGATCATATCCGGTAAGACATCTCCGCCACCTCCATTCTATAAAAAATTATCAATTCAGAAATTTAATTGGTATATAAGCTTCACATTATTAAAATTTGTGAATAATAAAAACTAAATTTTTATACCTCAATAATAATTGTGGATGTCATATCAGAATTATGTTGCATTCCTGCTGAAGATACTGGTATCGTTATGGTTCTAATAGTATTGTTACTAGTTGAAGTCGCTATATGTTGAGCCATCACTGCATTGTTACTGTTTCGACTGAATAAATGTTTTACATATTAAAGTATATCAACAATAGTATCTGCAGAAAGTAATAAGAAATTTTCATGATAAACAACTTACGATCGTTTTTTCACTTGACCCGAGTGGAAACGTCCGCCTTCTCCTCGGATTCGGTTCATTGCATGTCGATGTCGTGATTCATGAAGGTATTTCTAAAATTTACAATAATCAATAAATTTAAAATATTCATTTATGTGTTTGCATATTATTCATTAAGTACCTTTTGTTAGAAAAATTCCATACAGACACATATATAGGTACATTATGTATATACACTTGGAAACGCAAATTGTAAATGCACTATAATATATATGGTAGTTTTCTAACAATATATATCGTGAAATATTTAAATTATGTTCAATTATACTCACAGGTCTTTCTTTAGGAATTTTTCCTTCAGCTTCAAGCTTTGCTCTAGCTTGTCGACGTTTAAGAATACGTCTATATTGTTTAGCATTTACATAAAGTGGTTCTTCTTCAAAAATCTCAGCGTTAGGAAGAGCTACTCTCTGAAACTGTGGAGTGCCACTGTTACCTGGTACCATCTACATTAAAAATTAATAAGGAAGGTTTATTATCATTATTACTAAAATAATATTGAAAAGTATCCAAGTTAAAATAATCACACAAAATAATAATAACAACGTGTAAAATTTAAAAAGTTATTAATGAAAATAATTTAAAAGATAGATAGTAGCTTATAGTAAATGATATAAAGTAATAAGCTGATAAAATTTAGCCTATTTTTCAATAAACAAATATTGATACATTTGTTCTGAAAATTAGCATTTTTTTATCATAAGTTAATGCATTAGTGTGTGTGTGTGCTGTTGCTCTGTAATCACTACAAGTCTGTATACTGTATTTACACGGACTGTGCAAGTGAAAGAGACTTTATCTTAATCACCATGACAATGTTTCCTGCCTGTGTTGCTGCTGCAGTTGGAGAAGTAATTTGTTGTACCGGAGTTGCTGCAGCTGCAGCGGTTGCTTGAGTTGTTGGATTTGCAATTTGCATCAAATTTCCATTGATGTTTATAACTGAAAAAAAAAGTAACAAAAGCGTAAATTAAACTAAATGCTTGTTCTCGTATTTCTTTTGTTGATAATATAAGAAAACTCTATACAATATATATAAGTATATATTTTGGCAACTTATTTTAGAAATTAAAAAAAAAAAATTAAGTATGACTTGTTTTTATACAAAAGTTATGTGAATAAAATATAAAGTATATGCTCACCAGTAGGTTGAGTGTGTTGTTGAACCTGCCCTTCAAGTTGCACTGGCTGATAAATATATGTCTGACCATCTGGTGTTTGTATTATCTGTGGTGTTTGTGGCTGCTGGATAACAATTTGCTGTCCAGCACCAGCCAGACTTGATACTGGGACTACTTGAATCTGACCATTTGGAGCTGCCACCTGAATGGTCTGTGGAAGCATCATGGCTTGACCTCCCTGACCCATCTGTACCACTTGTACAGTACCATTTGCTCCTCCAACCATCACAGTTTGACCTTCTTGAAGTTGGTCCATATTGATTTAAATCACTAAAATTAAAAGTAATTTATAAAGTCATTTGTGAAAGTTATTTATTATTAAAATTAATTAAAATATAATTATTAAAATACAAATTAATTTACATACATATATACTGACTCGCATACAATTTTTAAGCCACCACACTAGTTAATGAAATATTAATGTTTCAATTTATCTATTTGAAATTTTGAACATTCCCAACAAACCGAATATCGACACTGAGACTTACCAATTTTAGATAGGATTTTTTTTTATTGTTTTAGGGGCATAATATAAGGACTATATAAGAACGAGGACTGAAGATCTAAAACTACAAATTTTTTTTTGTTCACTATGAACATTTGAAATTTCAAGTATTTTTAATTTCATCATGGTAAGTACTGTACTGAAATACGTTGTTGATGACATACGTCTGATTATTCACGACTAACAATTTAACCAAATTTTCTTTGTACTTTTATACAAACAATATTGAATAAATGTACCTATAAGTTTATTCCATACGTTAAATGTTTTTCTAGTTTGGTTATTTAGAATCAAGTATAAAATAACATTAGTATCAAGATTTTAGTAGGATATATAACTAAATCTTATTGAATTATAAATAGAATAATCAAATCAAATAAATATCATAAAATTAAAAGCAGCCTCTGCGAATTCAGTATACACATATATAAAGAAATATCGTGAAAACAAGCAAATGGCATGAATGTTGCACCTATTCTAACATTATATAACGAGACCATTTTAATATCTCTCCAATCCATTCTTTGCAACGTGCAATTATTTCATCTCACAATACCCTCATCAATGCTTCTGAATATCTCTGAACACACGGACAAAACCCTATATCCCTAACCCTGCAATCCATCACAGTGTGTACGACAATGGCATCAAACACACTCTCTCTGTCTCTCTCCCTCTCTCTCGCTCTCAGACACTGCCTTCATGAACACTCAAGTGCACACGTATTCGCACATACACGTACGCAGTGCGCACAAAGGTGCATGTAGTGTTATACGTCTATTCAAATTGCACACTCGCATACGCATGCACACACATACGCTTAGGCCACGGAGCGCGAGTCGAAATGTCAATACTCAACAAAGGAGCTTTCCGACGCAAGGAAAACTTACATACATACGTGCATAATGGTAACTTTAATGCATTTGCGAGTGGAAAGGAGAATCTCCCCACGCAAGAACCCGCGATTCTCTTGTACCGCATACGTAGCATCATATGATGTACGTCGTATCTACCCGTCTCTCTATCGTTCTCTCTCTCCGCGGCCAAGGAAAGGCACACACGCCCGAGCCCGCATATCGTCGCGTTCTATCACCGTCTCGCTCGCTCTACCGTGGGCGCGCGGTGCGACCTGGTGAGCCGTCCGCGTCGCTGGCCTTCGACCGTCAACCACCATCATCGTATTGTTCAACCGACGTATAACAACACAAGATCGAACGTTCACAAAACACTTCGCAACGAGCAGAAACAGAAGCAGCTGGTCTGCTGCTCACGACGACACAGCAGCAGCGGCGAGCAAACATGGCGTGGCTCGCGCTTCTCCGACGTATCTCCAACAGCACACGTCGACACGATGCGCGTCCCCCGTGGACGATCCCCTTGTCCCTGCGTACATCGGCGGCAGGGCTAACGCGCGGTGTCACCCTGCAGCTGGCACGCTGATCAGACACGGACACGTGCTACGATACGAGACGCGGCTCTGGCGCGAGAGCAGTTTTGATAATTTGTCGACTTACATTGGATATTTTCGTTGGACGCACTTTCCCAATGATTGGTCGGGCGCGATCGGGGACCAATGGTCGGGCCGAGCTTCGCCGCCTGAGCTAGGCGTGCATTGGTGGCTGCGCCGCGCGGGGGGGCGAACTGGCGCCACGCTAGGCGCGCCAGCGGCGTGAGCGGCGGGTCGATGGCCCGGCCAACTCCCCACCCAACCAGCGCCGGAAGCGCCGAGCCGGCCAAGCGGCCAATCTTGCAGCGCGGCGCCAGCCGACAGACAAAGAGAAAGCCCGCGCGGATTCGAATGTATATTCGAGGTCTATACTTATATGTGCGGCTGAAAAGGGAGATATTTGAAAGGCGCGTTGTGGGTGGAGTGAGAGGGAAAGAAAGGCTGCGTGCGATTAGAATATACAGGACGTTGGCGCTTGGGGGAGGGACCCGGAGCAAACCTGTTTTATCGACTCGAGAGATCGGAGGTTTTTTTTATTTTACCATATATAGTTGAGATTGGCTCATAGAACCAACTTATTTTTGTTATTGATTTATTTCAAATCTTGAAGATTTTTCAGAATCAGATAACAAATGGCTATAAAAATTATATTTTTGATTTATGTGCGAGATTTTTTTGTTATAAATTAATTATTTATTTTTAATTATCAAAATTTATTTTTATGTAAAATACTTTCTAAATTATGATACTAATGATTTTAGTAAGATTTTCTTGTTATAACAAAAATATAAAAATAAATATTATTTTAATAAATTTGTATTTCCTGGACATATATCGTCGGGTGGGAAGAAAAAGGTGCGATCTCGGCTCGGCGTCTAAGAAAGTGCCATCTCGCGCGCTAAGATATTTTATCGACGTTTACGTTGTATAATAATGTAAATAGCTAATCTATTGCAATACTAATATGTTGGCAATCTAGATAATCAAATGCAACGTGCGTTATATACATAGAC